>JFHB01000142.1:0-77615 GCA_000729835.1 Atkinsonella hypoxylon
TCTCAAGAGTTGACCTCGATTATTTATTGCGGACGTACGGCACGTCCTCGGGACAGGAGATTCCGTACGTAGGAATGCCGTTATCGACTTTCTTAGGGTCGAATCCGCTGCTGTTGCCTTCTTCCTGCGCTTCTTGGCCTTCTGCAGGCAACAGATTGTCATTCGGCGCAATGTCTTTAGAGAAGTGTGCGTGTAATTCGAACGGATTTGCAACTATATGGTTGGCTTCAACTTCCTCGCTGTGCCGGAGACAGGCAACCTTCTGATTTTTTCGGATCGTGATGAATTCATCCGAGTGGTTGTAGGCCACCATCTGTTCTTGGTCGGTTGTGCCAAGCAACGCATTTGGGATAAGTTCGGACTTCGAATACGCATAATAGGCTGTTGCTTTTGCGTCTGCTGGCACCTTTTTCCATTTAACTGGCACAAACTCCCATGATTTTGGCGGAATCGTTACAGCTTGCGCTGCTGCTACATTCCGATGCGGGATCTTCGATATCGGCCGGAAAATGCCCATTTCTATCGTCATGTTGTGGACGGACCTGATTGTGGCCCTAGGACGGACGAAATCGACCTTTACACTATAGTCGTAAAGGAATGTCGATCCTAGGAGAAGTTTTGGTCCAAGGTTGCTTATTACGTCGGCTGTAACTGTGAAATGTCCGGTTATAGGTATGCCTCGCACGGTTCCTGGGATATAAAAGTCGAATCTAGCAGTCTCTGTGATATAGAACGATGACTGCACCCCAGTAACCGGTTTTGGCTCTGTCTCAGCCCATTTCACATTCTGACCGAATTGAGTCAGCCATCCTTTATCAACAAGCACTGAAGAGGTCCCAGTCAGTGTCTAAGCAGATCCAATGCGATAGTCCTTTATCGTGAAATCGGATAGGAATCCTTAGGAAGGAATTCAACTTTGGGATTCCAGATTCGACAGCCTGTGGTCTTACAACTGCTTCAACCACTTGGGTGTTATGAAATGTGTTATATACGTCTCTTTTGGAAGCGTCTGTATGCAGTATGAAGTGATTGATTATCGTTGAGTTGAATCTGACTACCTGAGTGTCACTTCTGACTATTTATACATGGTTGCGGTCACGTGTGCCGGTGACCTGTGGATCCATGGGATTATCCCGTAACAAGTAACAACAATATCTCTACCAAACATCAACGTAACAAGACCTAGTAAGGGTCACGTGATAGAGCAACTAGTAGGTATAAAAATAGGCTATATAGGGTAGCTTATTTTTAACACCTCTATTAGCTAGGTCAGCTAACACTTGCTAATAGCTGCGGCATCTGTTACGTGCTGAATAAGTTATATAGGGCTTGATATCGTCACTTCCTCCAACTGAGGTTATGACTAGACCTTTTGGTGCAGTGGTCAAGCATTGCATCAAGGCCTGATTAATCCATGACACTAAGCTACCAAGCTGCCACTTATAACACAGGGCTACGATACCGATATTAGCAGCTACTGTAGCGGCTTCCTGGAGCGCTAGAAGGCGCTGCCGAGCCTTTTCCACATCCTCAATATTGACGAATTTTTTATTAGGGTCATGAGTAACTTTCTGCTTTTTTCGTGGTTTATATCGAGCGATTTAATGCTGGAGATCCTGAATCCGGCGCTCTGCATTTACTAGCTCTAGGTTTTTGTTGTCCAATCCCTTCCGGATTTTGCGAAATAATTAACGGCAAGCTAGGCCTAATGCCTGTGGTTCAATTACTTGGTCAATAAGCTGATAAATATAACGGCTGTGCTGAGGGGTTGTAAGATAGTTATTCTGACTATTATCTGTGCTTACTGGAGCCGGCGTGAAAGGGTTTTCAGCTAATTTGTCGCCTCAAAACCAAACCCCCAAATGACCATGCAGCCCACACCAAAGAAGGTGACGATGTAGCGCACGTCAAGATCGAAGAGGATCGGTAGAGAGCGAGATATTTGTCAGTGCGCGCTATCAAACGATAGCAGGCAAGAAGATTAAATGGTCGGAAAAGGCAGAAATAAAATATCAATCGTGGCTTAGAAGATGTACGCGCGCAAAAAGGAGCTGAATGTGTTAAAGAGTCAGGGAAAGTGTTAGTAGTAGCGAAGTAATGTTTCTTAAGTGTTAAGTATTGTAAATAAAAATAGGCCAAAAGATATCAATTGATCAAAAGAGACAAAAGCCAAAAAGAGCCAGCAGAAGCTGCTTGCGCCTCCTCTCTGCTTCTTGAACTATCTACATGTCTGGGCGATGCGCACTCTTATAGGGAAAATCTGCATGTGGCATCCCTTGCAAAGCTAATATGAGAACGCAAGGGGGTAACCCCGCCGCAATACACTAACAGTAGTAATTTTGATAGAAGAGGTCTGCTAATGTTAGAGGGCAAATTCCAGTGGCTTTCCAACCTGCTAAGATGTTTCTTTTTGTAATCCCAGCTTCGCGAGCCTTGTAGTAACATTCCAGAAACAGAGACTTGCTTGTAGGGGTTGTTGTTGATAATAGTTAGAAGTCCATAATTGAAGCGCGATAGCTAGCCTTAACAGGCGCAAAAACGCCTACATCGAGTAGTTGTAGTATGTATGATAAGTGTTCCGGTAGAAAAAGTAGATAGTGTGTCGCGGCGGGGTTACCCCCTTGCGTTCTTATATTAGCTTTGCAAGGGATGCCACATGCAGATTTTCCCTATAAGAGTGCGCATCGCCCGGACATGTAGATAGTTTCAAGAAAGGAAGCAAGGAAGCGCAAGCAGCTTTTGCTGGCTCTTTTTGGCCTTTATTTCTTTTGATCAATTGATATCTTTCGGCCTATTTTGATTTACAATACTTAATACTTAAGAAACCTTACTTTACTACTACTGATACTTTCCACGACACTTTAATACATCCGGCTCTTTTCGCGCGTGCATATCTTCCGAGCCACAACCGATATTTTATTTCTGCCTTTTCTGATCATTTGATCTTCTTGCCTGCTATCGTTTGATAGCATGCACAGATAAATATCTCGCTCTCTACCAATCCTTATTCGATCTTAACGTGCGCCGCGTCGCCACCTGCTTTGGTGTGGGCTGCATGGTCATTTGGGGGTTTGGTTTTGAGGCGACAAAATAGATGTTGTTTTTAAAGCACTCAAGCATAAAGTTATCATTAATATAACTATCGTGACCATTAAGAATAAGAAGCCGGGCTTCTAACGATTTAGTAGGTGTTGTTTCAGGGATAAAGACCTCTTTTAGCTAATGTAGCCCAATTGTGTTCGATGTCCAGCCGTTAGGTGATGCTGTAAAGTGCTATATACTATATTTAGCTGTATCATCTTTATTAGGGAACCACTGCTGCTGCACGCTCTGTCCCTTAAATATAACAAGAGAGCAAATTGCTCTACTGTCTGCACTAATGCACTTAATAATTAAAGTCCAATAACGTGATCTAGGGTGTTTTCTGATAATGCTCTTCATTTGCGAGCTTCTAAGCACTAGGCTATTGCTCCCCTAGCCCTCTTAAATGCCTGTCTCGTCCATATTGTATTAGTTTGTTGTTTTAATTAACTTAATAATAGGTTAGTCTAGGAGAGCAAAGAAGCCCTTAATGGAATCAGCAGAAGCTCTATTAATGCGGCAGGAATCCATTCGCTTGCCTCTCTTTATTAATACTTCTGGATGCCTACGTAAAAAGCCCTAAACCCAGTTCTTTCCAAGAGGTTGAAAGTCGCCGCCTTTAGCTAGTAGGTGTAACACAATGCCACAGAGCTGTGAATAAGTTATAGGTACATTCAATGATGCCTGGGATAAAATCCAGCTAACAAGGCTTTCTTCTTCCTTATAAGAGAGTCGCTGCAATTGCTTAAATGCATCATTTCGCGTTTAGCGGCCTTTAAATCGGTTCTAAAGCGTTGTCTTTGGTATTGCCCACTGCTTTACTGCTTGGGCAATTGGTAGGCCTTCTGTAATAGCAAGTATTGCATCTTGAATGTTGTTTTCTGTGTAGTCAGGCATCGCGAAGCTAATAATAATAAAATTATAATGGTAGTAGTTAAATTGCACGAAAAAACGCGGTTCAAAGATAGCTGCTTCTAGTGTTGAAGGATGTTACGGTGGGATCCGACGTGGGTTTGTCGGAAGTGACGATGGGTTGTCGGATTCGACAGGTCATGTAATGATTCGTAAGAGGAGTCGTAAGAGCTTCTGTGAGGAGCATCTGATAATAATGTTCTGGTAAAATGATTGTTGATTGTTCAATCTGACTACCTGAGCGTTGCTTCTGACTACTTATACATGATTGCAGTCACGTGCACTAGTGACCTGCGGGTCCGTAGGATTATCCCGTAACAGGTTGGGTACTAATCTCCTGACATCAACGAAAGGAAGATATGCAGACAACGCCTGACTTTCCTTTGAAATACTAGCTAGTACATGTAACGGTCACGTGCGATAGCCCCACGGGGTCACTGCTGGTACAGCCCCGGTTGCCACAGTGGCGCATAACGCCTTGCGGTAACGTGACCACTCGGGATTCACGGTCGCGTTAATTGAACAAACACACATACGCACTAGCTCACGGGATTACGTTTGCTTACAGATAACTCGCTTACTGAGACTAACAATAGATCCAGCAAACGCTAGTATATGTAACAGTGCAACAAAGGACAATGGCATTAGGCACAGCATTGGTGAATCGCTTACGCATCCTCTATGCAGAAGCGATCGCTGGGAACTTGGAGCGATAGAACATAAGTAGGAGCATACTGCCTGCACCGTAGATAGTGCTGTTCCTCTTTAGCTTTCTTGTTCTTAGGTAAATACACACCATAGCTAGAGTCTCGACCTACGCGTAGTGGATTTGTGCACTGTTACAGTACAGGGATACTGCAGGGTCACAACGTAACTAGTAGTGGGTTACGGAATAGACTCACTCACTCACATATTCAACGCTACTTGTTACGGGATAATCCTACGGACCCGCAGGTCACTAGCGCACGTGACTGCAATCATGTATAAGTAGTCAGAAGCAACGCTCAGGTAGTTAGATTGAACAATCAACTATCACTTACCAGAATACTATTATCAGATGCTCCTTACAGAAGCTCCTACGACTCATCTCACGAATCATTGCATGACCTGTCGAATCCGACAACACACTGTTACATCCAACAAACCAACGTCGGATCTGACCGTAACACAACCCCAACGCTAAGTATCGCGTATTCAATGAGGGAAATTACAATGTGGATAATAGCTAAGTTTTTCTTATATTAGAAAAGAGTCTACACAGCTCTATCTTATTTATACTTTATATATATATGTCATGGAGTGGCCCAATTGGGCCATAGCGGATGCCTGCGCACTCCATGTGGGGGTTGCTAATATAAGAGCTTATTATAGAGTTTTCAAGTAGAACTCTATATACTGGGTAGGTAGGTCCCCCCCCCCCAATTGTCTTCAGTTTCTAGTTACCTAAAAACCCGAGCTAAAGGCTCGAGTCCATAATGACTGACTCGTGCTTATTCTCGGCAGGTTTACTCTCTACGCCCTGCGCTAAACCTAATTAGGTATTCTATTAACTAAATTTTCGTTCTATATACTGCCTCTCTAACTTAGTGAGCTAGTGGACTCGTCAAAGGCTAAAGAGGTACTACATATTTTAATAGGTTATTTTAGTTTTATACTTTGCTACAAAGCGAAAGTTTATAAATAATAATAAAACAGATTTAGCTTAAGCTGGGAAGACCGAGCTTGGCTATATTAAAGCGGTATACTATTATTGCTGCTAAGTATATAGGCTGTAAGAGAGAGAAAAATATAAAAAGCGCGTATTCCTCTAAGTCTTAGCTAAAGAAAAAAGATTGTATTGTACATTTAAATCTATTTTAAATATAACCTTTGAAATTATTTAAACAAAACTACCCATTATTAAACTCCTATCTTATACTATGTTCAGCAAAGCAAAGACTTTCTTAGGGTCTCTAGCGCTAGTTATAGTACTAGCTGGAGCCGTCTCAGCAGAAACAATACGTCTTATAATCAAGAACCGATGCGAGTCTGAAGTGACTATTATACGAGGGAAATTTTCAAGCCGTACCATCACGAGTGGAAGGGATTACCTGGAAAGATTTTCACTCAACGCTACGCCTAAACAACATAGGCTAGGACTCGTACAGCCGACTGGCTTCTTGAATTTGCGAAAAAAGGCACACGCTCAATTGAAATACAACATAGATCAAGGCTGTTTTAGGTGGGAATTTACCAACGATATGGTAATTCCTTTCCCCGTTGTGAAATTTAGGAACGGAATGGCAACACAACCAATAACAGAATTGGTGGCAGAAAGGGGCGGACGGTGGACTACAGCGGACTGCATAAATAGAGAGGTTAACATAACCTTGTGCGGTTATCCTATTGTCAACCATAAGATCTCAGACGGGTTTACGGAGTAACACCTTTTCTAAAATAAGCCCGGTAGCTCTGAACTACTACATAATATATAAATTATGTCAATTTATACAGAGGGGATTTATTAGTACTTTTATTACATAGATATTTCTATATAAAATTGTTGAAAATAAGCTTTTTTATAGTGTGTCGCGGTGGGGTTACCCCCTTGCGTTGTTGTCGGTAGCACCAAGGGTCTAATTTATACTCCTTCGAGTCGGCCCTACGACCAGTTCACTAGTGCACTAGTATTTACATCAAAGAGGTTCAAATTCGGTTATCTAGGAGTCGTATCTAACTAGCAAAAGAGGCCACATTATATACCCCATTGGATGCCTTATATGCCTCAGGCATAGTGTTGTGTCAAGGGGGAATTGAGGGGTATCGGCGATCCCGATGTGAGTGGAGACTAATGTGCGGATGTGACCAATCAGCGGTCGCATCCACCCACGTGGGTGCCGGAATCGCACGATGGAGTCATGACGATTCCAACAGTTGTTATATTAGCTTTGCAGAGGATGCCACAAGCAGCCTCTTCCTATAAGAGTGCGCATCGCCCAGATATGTAGAATAGCACAAGCACGGAGGCTCAAGACTTTTCGCAAGCAGCTTTTGCTGGCTTCTTTTAGGCTTTTGTTGCGTTGATCAATTGATATCTTTTGCCCCATTTCGATTTACGGTATTTAATACGTGAGAAATCTTGCCCCGACGCTTTTGATACTTATCTAAGCACTTTAACACATCCGGCTCTTTTTCGCGCGTGCATATCTTTCGAGCCGCGACCGATATTTTATTTCCGTCTTTTCAGACCATTTAATCTTCTTGCCCACTATCATTTGATAGTGCGCACTGACAAATATCTCGCTCTTTTCCGATCCTCTTCGCTCTTGACGTGCGCTACATCGCCACTTGTCTTGGTGTGGGCTGCATGGTCATTTGGGGGTTTGGTTTTGAGACGACAAAGTGGCCTCCTCTATTTAGATAGAGTTCGAATCCATCGATGTTATAAATATATTTCCTAAGTACTAGTGTACTAGTAATACAGGTTGTTACGGAATTAGTGACAAATCTCTTAGAACATAGCACATGTGACTAGATAGTGTGTCGCGGTAGGGTCATCCCCTGTAGAGGGGAATAATGTTGTATTAAGCCCCACTATCGCGCATGATAACTTAGCCAGAATAAGCATCTCTTATAACATTACGTCAAGCTCTCCTTATATATTAACCTTTACCCCTTGCGTTGTTAGATTAGATTAGTAGGGGATATATCAATACTCTACGCCCTGCGCTATACCTAATTGGGTATTCTATTACCTAAGTTTTTATTCCACACATCGCCTCTAACTTAGTAGGCTAGTAGGCTCGTTAAAGACTAAAGAAGAGCAAGAAGAACAAGAGAGAAGCTGTTATTATAGCTACTGATTAACTGTATGACTACGGTCTATTATTATTGCCATTAAGTATATAGACTGCAAGAGAGAGAAAGGTATAAAAAGCGCGGATTTCTCTTAATCTTAGCTAAAGAAAAACGATTCTATACTCTATATTCTAAGAAATTTAAAACATTACTTTTTAACTAATTTACACAAATATATATATTGTTATACTTCTATCTTACACTATGTTCGGCAAAGCAGAGGCTTTCTTCGCGTCCCTAGTGCTAGCTCTAGCGCTAACTGGAGCCGTCTCAGCAGAAGTAATACGTCTTACGATCAAGAACCGATGCGAGTCTGATGTGATCGTCTCGTCAGTCACTAGGTTGGAGATAGTTCCAAGCTGGAGGCGACTATTTCCCTTCGAGAGAGAATCATCTTTAACCCAACTATATCCAAGCTGGACACGAAAAATCCCGATAGGAGAGGATTACTGGGAGGAATTTTCATTGAATACATCTAATAACACCGAGCTACAAATCGTGGCGACTCCTGGGAAACACTATGAAGAGGCGTACGCTACATTGACCTACGACATAGATGAAGGCTGCCTCAAGTGGGGACTCACTAACGATGAAATTCCTTTCCCCGTTGTAAAATTGGTGGATTCCAGATCTCCAAAGGTGTATAGGAACGTATCGACGACAGGAGGGAACCGAACGGTAACACGAGATGACGTAACGATGTCACAAACGATACTAGAAAAGAACGGAACAGTGATACAAACAATACAAGAATTGGTGGTAAAAAAGAGCGGATGGTGGAGAAAAACGAGCTGCATAAACAAGGAGCTCTACGTGATCTTGTGCGATTATCAAGATTAACAGCAGCTATGTCTTAGGCGAGTTGCAGACTGTCATCTTTTCCAAATTATGCCAGGGACCTGTGAGCTTACTACATATATAAACTTTGGCGATATGTACAGAGTTGGATTATGAATAGGACTTTTATTATATAGATGTTATATAAAATTACGTACCTTCTTTTCAGCCTTGTCTTAAGTAGCCTCGCTTAAGGCCTTGCGACTGTTTGAAGGGGTAAATGGCAGCTTACTAGCTAGGCAACACCAATTACAGCCATTGTTATCTCGTGGCGCTGAAAATATTGACGCTAATGAAAGGCTCTGTTGCGGCAAGTCGCGTTCTAAATGTGGGTACTCGGCGTTATCCGCTTGCCTTTCATTGTGCGTAAAAATCCCCGAACCTAGTCTTTTCGTCACGTGTCGGTCTGCAGGTCACGGTCGCGCACGTACCATGTCACGTGATCCGCGAACGCAGCGTGCGCACAGGCGACATATCACGTGCAGCGGAGGATATCGTGCCCTTGGGCGTGTGTCCGACCGGCTTGCGTCAAGGTGTTGACGTATCGATGTAGGTATTTGCGCCGGGTCATCTACACGCGCGCCTCACGCGTGCGTGTCATGTGTGGAGTTGTCCCCCGCCCCGCCCCTCTTCCTGCATTGTCGCGTTCCTCTCCTTACTTTACCACTTCTCCCTGCCGCCTCGCCGTTGCCCCCCCAAATTAAAAAAAAAAAAAGGTTTTCTTTTATCGCCGAGGTGCCCATATTCTCTCATCACGCTTTCCCATCGTGGGTTGTTTTCCTGCGCTCCACCCTGTATTGGACTCGTGCTAACCGCGTGTAGCGCCCGATTTTCGACGCCATCCTGTCTGTCGCTGCTGCCGCGCCCTCAACGACGCGTCTTCGGGTTGTACGCGATGGAAGGAGATTCCGATGACTCCGCCAACTCAGATGGGGAGCGCATCGAGGACGTGTGCGAACCCTGCAAGAACGACTTACGCACTAAGGGCCAGCACCAGTGCCGCCCCGGTCGACGGAGGGGTTGCGCGCCCTGCGTACGCCGCCATCGAGCATGCCGTTAGAAACCGCGCCTCTTTGCCCGGAACCCTAAGCTACGTCGATACTTTATCCGCATGGAGAAGCTCGCTCGTCGCGGTCGAGCTGTCGCGGTCCCCGCCGTTCTTGCCGCCCCTGGCGTACGCGCTTGTCGCGTACGCCTGACCCGCGAATTCCTCGCCGTCCGCCGCCACTACGATCATCTTTTGGCCCGCGCTGAGGCCTCTGAGGCCTCGGCTCCCTGCTCTGAGATTCCTGCCTCGCCCGCGCCCGCACCTCCTTCTTGTGCCCCTGTGGCAGCTTCACCGGCCCCTATAGCTATGAGTCCTATCTCCGTGTCGTCGACTCCCGCCCCCACGCCGGCGCCTGTCACCCCCCAGGGTTTCTCTGAGGCCTTCGCTGAGGAAATACGTCAGGAGTTGTCTCTGCTTCGTCAGGAATTATCTCTGCTCCGTCAGGAGATTGCGAGTTCCACCCGGGCCCCGCGCGCCGTTCTGGAAGTGTTACTCCAACTTCTTTTCACGCCCCCGCGTCCTTTCCAATCATGACCCGCGCCTAAGTAGGAGTCCCCGGGTCCAATGTTGATCTCCTCTGTTTTTGCTGTACTTTAGTTTAGTTGTCAGAATTCCAAAACCGTGTCGCACCCTTGCCGGGCCTATTGTTTACGCGCGCATCTCCCTATTGTGATTGTGATTTGAAATGATCTAGGGCCTCTATCTATGAAATTTTCTAGTGGTTCATACGTTAGTCCCTCTACCTTTAGGAACTTCGTCTATATGCGATTTTATCCACCGTTTGCCCGGATCTATCTGGGTAATTATGCATATTCGTCTGAGCTAGGTTTGCAAACAAAGAAAGACTAAGTCAACTTCCCCTTATTCATTATCCTCGCCCTGATGCCTGCCCTTGTCGCCATTTGCGTTCCTATCCCCATTCGCAACACTGCCCTTATCGTCATCATCGCCCTCGTCGTCGTCGTCGGGGTCCTCGTCCTCCTCCCCCTCGTTCCCCTCGTTCCCCTTAATGCCGTCAATCTCGATGTTAGCATACAATTGCTCCAGCTCCTCCCTCCGCGCCTTCCGACGCTTCTTATTATACTCATTCATAGCCGCTATAATCTCATTTTGCTTGTTAGGTCCCTGTTCTGCCACCAGTTCTGCACCCTTCTTAACAAGGAAGAAAAAGTTATCACTTAGGACCTTAGGTAACATCATAAGCCATCCGTACATCTCCTCGCTCCTGAATTCCCCATTGCTAATTGCTATGTAGAGATAGGCAATAATTTGCATCATGTTCTTATTATAGAACTCTTGCTTGCGACAGTCTGCAATAGTCCTCGTCTGGAACAGCGAAAATGAGTTTAGACCTTGTTGAGGGGGAATCCGACCGTGTAGGGTTGGATTCGTAGATGGGGTGTCGGATTCGACGGGTCATAAAAGGTGTCATGAAATATGTCATATAAGTCTCTCTTGGGAGCATCTGTATGTAGTATGAAGTGATTGATAATTGTTAAGTTGAATCTAACTACCTAAGTGTCGCTTCTAACTATTTATACATAGTTGCGGTTACGTGTGCCGGTGACCTGCGGATCCGTGGGATTATCCTGTAACAAGTGCTGCCCCCACAAAGAAATCGGCTGTCCCAGCCGTTCAAAAAAAAAATTGTTAATCGTCAGAAGACAAGCCAGATTCCACCGAATAACTCGTTAGTCCAGTTATAATCAAAGGCGCGGAAAGGTGGTTGTGGCGTGATTGTGCAGGCACGCGTTGTTGTTGTAGTACAACCGCAGCGTGGGCTGTTAAATCTACGCGTTTTTTGCTGCACTTGCAATGCCTAAATTACACTTGTAATCTAGTAACTATTAAATCCGTATGTTAAATTAACAGATATTCTTAAACCTAATGGAGCGTTATAGCTTATACTGTAATCTACATACAGATAAAGTTGTGCAAAATCGCCTTATGCAATGTCAAAAGAAGCATAGAATTAAACTATATTAAAGCTAATTTTTGTTAAATCCTTTCAGCGCATTTCCTTATGCAATTAATCTATATGCACGTGCAGCCCTTTCCATTTCTTGGGCATCAGCAAAAGTAGCAAATTTTCAGCCGGTTGTGGCAGGTTGTCGGCGTCCCTAGAAGGTAAAGCTGAAGGACGCTCCTAACAGCTTTAGAGAGGGTCTCGCCTGTAAGGCGCTAGACTTGCGCTTAGTGGGTGTCTCTAGCAGTTCTTCTGTAGCCGGCCTCTTAGTAGGCGTTTTCACCTTTATTGGCGTTGGTTTTGCTGTAGAAGGTGGCTCTCGCGGGGCCTGCGGAGGGGATCGTGATATCTCCTTTAGCAAGACCCATAACATTATGTTACAGGTGTGAGCAAAGTATAGCCGCTGTAACTTATACAGGAGCATTTCTTTGGCCGTTCCGTGGATCCAGGATGGGACCTTGTCATTGTGTCGCGGGAACTAACCCCCCCTCTTCAATAGATCGATTGGTCCTAGCAAGGGCTTCGGATGACTGGAATAGGCCTGACCGTTTTGGTCAAGGGGATTTGCCAGCGCCAACTGCTTTTCAGCAGATTGGTCGGTGCTGCGCATTGTAAAGGCCTTGATCCCGCAAAACTTAACCACGCCATACATGTGCCTAAGGAAAAGAACCGTCAGTCAGCCCAGCGTTGAGATCTACAGATCTAAAGCAGGCTTCAAGGTTAACACTTACATCTATATCGCCGGTAAATCGCAAAACAGCAGTACCTTCTTCTTTCCCCTTACGACATACTGGTAAAGCAGCTTAATAACGCGCCTAGCTATAGGGCTGCAGTATGCGAGATATATCAGCCTTTGACGGGATGTGTCCGGGTCTATAAGGGCGGGCTCTCTGTTCGTCATAGTGAAGAACAGGCCGAGGCCATGATATCGGTCGTTAAATATAGAACTATTAAAAATAATGTTATGGCACACAATTCTAGTACGCGTAGGTCGAGACGCTAGCTATAGTGTGTATTAACTGAAGACAAGAAAGCTAAGGACAACTAGAACTATCTACAGATGCGGGCAGTATACTCCTACTTATATCCCTCCTACTCTTGCCTCTGGTGTTTGCCCTTTGTGTGTGCAAACGAAGAAGACGCGTACATAATTCACTATTCGCTAACCTCCTCTACCTATGCTCTCTACTGTGCTCCTGCCCCTGCTATTGTTAGTCGCTCCAACCTATTGTGCTATTACCGCTGTCAGTCTTATTCAGCGAGCTATCTGTGTGCAGCCAATCCCGTGAGGCAGTGCGCATGTGTGTTTGCTTCAATTGTGTGCGCTGTGAATCTGGGGTTGTCGCAAATCTCTCACAGTGGAAGCAGCAGCGGTTCATCGGCCAGCGATTAATTGATCAGCTTAAGCACTGAGACGCAGGCTCGACTCGATCGGACTCATGTCTGAAGGGGATCCTTAATGACCGAGGTGTCTGGAGACCTAGCAAGGTCGAAGGATACTAAGGCTCCCTAAGAGTAGCTGAGAGATTAGCTTCCTTTTAAGTTCTTTATTCTCTTCTTACCTCTTCTCCTTTACTTTATTCTATACCTTGGCTTTTGTATCTTTTGATGTTGAACTCTTTAGGCTGATAAATTCTTTTAGCCTTCTTTATCTTTATTAATACTTGAGTATCTTAGGGCCTCTGCCCTACCTCTTTGACTCTTGTCTTTTGCCTCTTTAGATCTTGTCTCTCTTTGCCTCGTGAACCTCTTTGGCTTCTTTAGTCTCTTCTGCCTTTTTAGCCTCTTCTTGATCGACTGCGCGCGTGGACGCACACCTTCCCTCTGTCTTCTCTTGGAGGTGTGTGTGCCGCCCCAGCGGATTGGAGTTTGGTTTCAGGTCGATAAACTATCTATTAGTTCTACAGAGGCGGAAGTAAAGGAGTCTATATGTATAACGGTGAGGTCCCTGGGCTATAATGTCCTGCTCCCGACGGACGTTGGAGTTACCACGTGATCAGCGGGACTTCACTATCTCGTCGAAAAATGCGACATGGCCACGCCACGCTATGTGTGCGCACGCTGGCCATAGAGACTTAGAGGAAGCAAGCTTGAGTCAATATTATAGCGCGCATACTGGTTTTACCTGGCCTTGATCCTACTAACTAGTAGTGGCTTAAAGTAATCCATGCCCGATTCTCTCGATTATCTTTTAGCTCGGAGTGATTGATGCTCGAGCGCCTCGATCACTCGGCTCGGGCCGACCCCTCTTCCTAACCGCGCGGGTGCTGGCTTCCAACTATGTGCCGTGGTAGATAGATAGATGACATGTGCCATCGACCTCTCTCGCTACCTGTCGTGTGTTGTGACTGGTCGTAATATCTCAGCTGCAGGTAGAGTGAAGTCGTGCATATAATCTCGCGGGCAGCTACGCTACAAATGTTAGTGACAGATTCACATAACGTTTTTTCCTTTTTTGGGAAAGCCGAGGGGGGAGGGGTGACTTTAACCTTGCTACTTTTTAAACGCATTCAGCTCAAGTACTGAAATGTCTTAAAAGACCAAGACCCCTGATTGTCTTACAATGTTCTTGCAAAGTATATTTGTAGAATCATCCAAGGATATTATTGTAGTAGTAATAGCCCCTAATACAAGTTCCCGGCAACCGGTAACGGTACCGTTTTGGTATTTTATGTTGAAGATGGTGTTTATAGGTTCTTCGCAGCACTTGTCTCCAAGTACTCAGAATTTGCAGCAGACAATATCCAGAGAGATAGATAGGCTCTTTGGTATTGGGGATACGGAGTAGACGCCAAGTACTCAAGACCTCACCACTTCACGGTCTTTTATCGACTGCTGCTCTTCCCCGTGCCGTGCCATAACATGTGCAGTGTCTGACCACTCTTTCCATTTTGAAGTGGTAACTAGTTAGTGACTCGTCGTAGTGATATGGCCCCTTACGGAGTACTAGTCTCGTCCTCTGAGTCGTGGCGAAACAAGAGCGGAGCCATCTCCGGGCAGCAGCAGCATCCAGGCGCGAGTCAAGTGGGTCGCTGCTTGCTGCTGCAGTTGACAACCGGCAAGGACAACCGACAGGTGCACGGGCGCGAGCCTGCCCCGCCAGCGGACTGAACCGCCAGTCGTGCGCCACTGGGTCCGTGCTACTCCAATCTTGCCTCATCACCTTCATTCGTGCCTGGCTCGCCGCCTCACGTTTTGAGCCTTGGTTGGTTCCTCTCTTTTTCCTTCTCCTCTGCGTCGCACCTTGCTCTAGATCTGACTCTAGCTTACAAGTCATAATCGCCCCCATTCATTGTCCCTCTCGACTGCTTTGAATTTCATCGCGGCAATGCCTTGAGGCCCATGACTTGTCATCTCCGTTATTCGTCACAACGCTGGGCCAAACTGTGTGTGTTCTGTTCTCACTGGTCTTGGTCGTGACTGCAACAAACTTATACACATGCCTTTGTCACGGTTCTCCTGATTGCCGTATACGTTAACTGCATCAACCCGAGGAATGCTGACTCTTGGGCCCCGTACAATGTACTAGACGCATCCGTCGCTGATGCAGGCTATCTCGCTCGATTCTCTCATCTCAAGAGGCAATTCCGCGCGGCCAAGCCGAAGCTGCCCCTTTGCATACTCTCGATGGCTGACTATATTTTCGACTCCGGCAGCATCAGATCTAATCCGTTCAATATATACAACAACGCTGGTACAACGACTCAGCAGTCTGTCCAGCCTCTCCCCGTAGGCGGTTGCAACTTTGTAAACTTGACTCCCGGAGCCAACGGCCACAAATGTGGCTGTCGACGTTTCTGGCCTCGTTCAGCACTAGAAAGCTCAGTTTCTGACCAAACAGGCTGGTGTATGTGTGCTCATCACGCGTGCTACCACGATGAAGGGTCGCGAGATGCTCGGCAAACACAGCCCGGACAAGAGAATGAGCGCTCTTATACTGTACGTGAGCCGTTAAGTCCCTTAGCTAATGTAGTGATGCAGAATGTTGGCACTTCTGCACCAGTTGTGGACTTTTCGGCCTTTAGTCCCGGAATGCCTTTGTCCTTTGTCCATGATCTACCTATAGCGATGGAAGAGACTCGCACTAACCGCAGCCAGTCGCACCTGGAATCTATGCCGGACACTCTTCCCTGGGGTGACTGTGTTCAGTTATCTCCAAAGCCCGGTCAGCAAATTGACATTGCACAAGCTCCTTCGCAGCCATTGCTGTTATCCCAGACGGAGCCTCGAGTCCACGAGGCTCACCAATACGAGACATCGCGTGAGGTACTGCGCGCTTTGTCTGATACGGTCCAAGCTCATGAAGAGCGTTTGGACGGTCTGGAGACCGTCTCGTGGACTGCCAATGGCCACGATGAGTGTGTTGACAAGCACGACTACATGGATCTCAGGGTGACCGAACTCGAGCAGAGAATAGCGGCTCAAGGCGGTCACACCTCAGAGACTAATGACGATGACGGCGCCACAGGTGTTGCGTCCACGTCTGCGAGTACCACCGGCGGCGTCACCAACGATGAGATCATGTCCCGAATTAGCAGTCTGCAAACCTGCGTCACGCACATGCAGTCTTTCCTTCCTTCGCATACATATGCATGGACCGTGGAAGTTGTCTTTCTGCCATTTCCTCTGAATAGGCTATGGCAGAATATGTCACACTTCAAATCTGAGCCCACTGTCGATGACGGGACTCAGATGCCAAGGACGGCAAGTAGCGGTACCATGCGATCGCAGTCGCCGTCTGGTGGCGAGTGGCTAAGTGTAGGTCGCGATGGCGCTGAGTGGCTCCATCCTCGAGCTTGCGGAGACAAGAGCACACTCGACAGGCGACTGCGGAGTCGTGGGCTCATACAGATTGTATCATTCTGCAGCCCGCATGCCAAAGATGTGCAAGCCGCGATTCACAAAGCCTTTGAAGCAGAGTTTCGTAACATGGGCATTACGCCGCGGCACGGTACCGACGATCCCTTGTTGTCCGGGTATCTAGGCCTCCAGGGGGCATGGGTTCCTCTCCGAAAGATTCACAAGGATTCAAGGCTTCGCTTTCTGAACGCAGCCGAACTGTTAACGCCAGCATTGTGGGATGTGACTTTCTTGCATGACATTACCATGAAAGCAGTTCAACCAAGGCTGTTCATCACGCATCCAGATGCATACATTCAGGACTACGGTTCCTACGAGAATGGATGGACGTGGCAACGCATGCGTGATCTGGACCAAGTCTGTCTCGATGTGACAGAATCTCAAGAAGCCAGAGAAGCTGATGCCGTAGAGCATTGCTGGCTCTGGAACGAACAGCTTGATGGCACCCCGAACACCCTTGCCGTGCTTACTGTTGGACGGAGCAGCGAGCGCGGATCATCACCTCCGCTCCGCCATGGGCCTTTAACATCTCAACAACATACATCAAAGTCGGTGAGCCCTTTCATTGTTCGAGAACCGCAGCAGGCCAAGATGCCACCCGGTCGTCGAGCGCATAGGCCCCATCGCATCCGCACTACTTCGGTTCCCAGTGTCTCGGCAGTTCGACCATATCCCGCAAGTCTAGCTCGCCGGCGGATAGTCTCCCATGGACAGGGCCGACAATCATCTCCTCTCGCGCGGGGTCAGTCGGACGTGCAGAAACGACGCCGAAGCACCCGATCGCCAAGCTATCCACGACGTTCCCCACGACGTTCCCCACGACGGATAGTATCACTCAATCCCATGTTAACAGGGCTCAGC
This sequence comes from Atkinsonella hypoxylon, assembly GCA_000729835.1. NCBI lineage: Eukaryota > Fungi > Ascomycota > Sordariomycetes > Hypocreales > Clavicipitaceae > Atkinsonella > Atkinsonella hypoxylon. Next base: position 17,403 of record JFHB01000142.1, read on the forward strand.
GAGCGATACATCATTCGAGGAAGAACACCGGTCACGTACGCGACGCCATACAGCAATGTGCCATTGCAGGAACTACGACCCATGAGAGGGAGCAGTATTGCCAGGAGCACAACCGACCAGCTTGGCGCAGAATACGCCACCGATGAACTATTTGGCATTGAGATATACGAAAACCGATCTGACGAATCATATCCCAATGACCAATCCGCCAGCGACGAGGAAAATGATTTGGGAAATGACAACGACGAAGATGGGGACTCGAGTCATGAAAGAGGCCTGACTCACATATACGTCAACATGCAGCATGAGTCACAACCTCGACAGCTGCCTGAGGACGAACCATGGCCGGGAATCGAAGACCGAGCTCACGCGTCTATCGGTGAGAAGCCAGATCCGCACTATGCTTCTTCAGACGATCAGCAAAGCAATACAAGCAGTCAACCTTCCGAATATCCTGCCACACAAGCAGCTTGGCGAATGGACGTCGATGGGGATGCAGACTTCCATATTCACGAGGACCAAGACTGAGCACCATATATAGAGCTGCAGAGTTTCGATTCGGCCACCAAGACATTGCACATCCAAGTTTGCGCGCTCGGTCGATGACGCCTCGTTAACAGATTGCATGTCTAACCATGTACAGTCGTTTGAATCTTTTGAACTTGATTGATTTCACGGTTTTTTTTTTTTTTTTCTTCTTTCGTCTAATCTTTGTCTAGCGAGACTATTTGAACTTTACAGTTGCTCCTTGTGTGGCCTTGGCAAGCCGTATTGAAGCGGTGTTTGATATTTGATCATGGATGAAATGATGAATGGGCTACGGTAGCGGACACGGGTGCAAGTGGCGGACTTCAGGGTATCAGTGGGTAGGAATGTCTTTTCAGGCTTCATGGGCACCATTGGATGAGGTGCTGTTCGTGATTCATTGTATCTGTGGGGGACGAAGGGACATGTTGGGATAGACGGCTTCGAAACTCCACTTCTACATTAATTGCCACTCACTCTGATAGCGTATCTCTCTGTTGTGCAGAGCGAGTTTGTCATTTTGTAATGCGCGCAGGGGTTCACACGTCAACGGGCGAAATAAAGAGGGAACAGCCTGCTATGTTCGAGTTCAACGCGATTCTTTGCAAAAATGAGAGGTCTATCTGGGGTATACATATACAAATGATGATTTTCCACACCACCTTTCCAAAACTCCTGCTGGCCGAGGGTATCGTCTACACTGACTGCCCATGTCAAGCATTCCCACGACCCAATTCTTTACGAAAACGAGCGTGCATCGAGCGGAGAGTGGTCCCGCAAGAACCCTCCCTGGCTGGCGTACATGGTTCATCTAGCTCAAGTCATTTTAATACCACGTTCCTTTGGGATCAAGCTTGTACAGAATCCGGCACGTGCTTCGCTGACAGACTTTCGACCGGCCGAGCTGCTTGAATTTGGGCCCGCTGGGCCCCGTGACATAGTGGTATTGTCCGAAGAGACGCCACTGCCGGATGTCCGCCAGCGTGTACAGACGATCGCCCCAGTATCCGTCAAAATGAAACCATGAGGTGGGCGCGTCGGGGTTCTTGGAGGCCGGAACGAGACTCGGATGCTTGTCGCCATGGACGGATTCCTCATCCAGCTGGGTGTGTTTGGCCAACTTGTAGTCGTAATGGTAGGCATAGTTGTTCAGTGACGGATCCCAGAGCGGTCCTTTGTCGCTGACGTCTTTGAGCATCTTGAAGGGTAGCACGTATGGATGGTCACCTGGCGTGGCATACATGGCGTGGGACCCGACGGCGGAATATATGACAGGGCGGCTGCCGCGTTTCTCGACGGCCTCCCAGGCGTACGCTTGGCCGCCCTCGTGTTCTGAGAAGAAGATGCCGCGCGGGATCCCTCGCTCGAATCGAACCATGCAGTGCTCCCAATCACCAACATGGTTGCCAAATCGAATGCCGAGAACGGTTTGGCCGAGGTTGTACGAGTAGAAGAAGAACCAAAAGGCGTCGAGGATGCCAGAGCCCTTGTCCACCAATATGAGCACTGCCGGAGCTCGGGAGTATCCGCGAGCATCTGGTTTATGACCACGGCGCTCGATGCGGGGCTCGCCAGCCGAGGGTCGCTGTCGTTGAGCGTTGCGGTGCTGGGGGTCGGATATTCTGTGCAGGGGACGATCCTTGTTGACGTCGAACCAAGTTGTGCGTTCACCCCTGGCCAGCTCGCCGCCATGATTCGGTCGACGATCGGCATCACCGTCGCAATCGCCGTCGTCGTCGTCGTCGTCGCAATCGTCATCGAATGGATTTGGAGCATTGTCGTGGCTATGCAGCCAAGGCGGTCGTGACTCCACGTCGTCCAGACTGTGTAAGGTAACGACTCCATCGAACTTGTTGAGGTGATGAAGATTGTTAAGCGTCAATTTCTCATCCGTCATGTTTACTACTTCATCGTCGACAACAACTTGCATGTGTTGTACATGTTCGCGAATGTCCGACGGCCAGAATTGCTCGCCCGAGTAGAGGTGTACCAGAGGCGCATGTTTGACCACATAGTCGGGAACGTCTTTCAGTATCTCTCGCGGTTGGAAGACATTTCTCTTCTTGCTGGACCGCCTCATGGGTGCCGGGCCGGCATCCTCGGTTACCGGATCTTCCCACGACAGGGAGTCCGCGTATCTCTTACGGAGCTCGGCTCGGACTTGTTCATACTCTGAGGAAGCATTCACAAGAACTGGGAGTGGAAGTGCCGCGGGATCGCGTCGCAGGTGATGTAGACCACAGAGGCTCAGCCAGCGGCATAACTGACGATCAATCCAATAAGGACTGCTGCTGACCCAAAGAATGTCGCGAGCACGTCGAGCCGGACCGTGGCTGGTCGGATCGAGTACGCGGGGCACAAACCAGGCAACGAAGGAAGCGACTAGCAGCAGCGCCAGGACGATAAGCCCGCGCCGGAGCCAGTACATGGCGAATCTTTTTCGTTGCTGCTGCACCAACAGTCGTCAGACCAAATCCTCCACAAATGGAGTCCCCCGCGAGATTGCATGCAAACAAGACGAATCAATGATGGTGTGACGGTGTGCTCTCAGTCGTACGTCTGCCACTCAATAAGCAAGCCCAAATACCTAGCTTACGCACTCTCGTATGTTGGGGGGGGGGGGGGGTAGGGCTCGTCGATTTGCCGAAGACCAATCTTGGTTCGTTTCAGGATTCCTTCCACGTGCAACAAAGAGAAGGGGTGAGGTCCGATTCCGAGTCGGCGGCTGGCTCAATCGAAGGATGGAGCGGAAGGACAATAGTATCGGCGACTGGAAAGAGTGGCTGGCCGGACACAGAGCGATGCGGTGATGGTGAGCGTAAACGCCGTAGCCGGACTGGACTGGACTGGACCCTGGACTGCAGGGATGTGCCCAAGTGACAGACAATATGTGCGCGTGCGCGTGTGGAAATCAAGGGTGAAGAAAGTGAGTGTGGCAGGCCAGCAAGGAAGATAAGCAATGAGAAGAGCTTGAGAATAGTCCAGCTATGAATGCATTACGGCGAGAAGAGTAACTATGTGACGGTGACAGCGCCGCTGGCGTGTGATGGATAAGTCGAGAAGTGAGGGTTGAAGGCGAGGGCGAAGAATGTGAAGTCTAGTTAGTTTCGTTACCCACGGATGGCTCGGCAAGTGAGAGGGTCAAAGTATTAATAAGTCGAAGTCGCACAGGGCCAGGGCGCTAAGGCGCTAGGCGCTGGGCGCTGCAGCAAAAGGTGGGGCTACTCCGCGTCCAATCACGGAGTGAACACAATCGAGGTAGTTGGTACTCTATCTACATGATCCGTGGGGCTTTTGAGCTGGCAGTTGCAGACTTGCCATCTTACTAAGTCGATGCGCCCTTCCCTGGATGGAATCGGCGCTTTGTTGAACCATGTGCACAATCTGCTGGCAAATATCAGCATGCATCATTAGGCGAGCGGCGTTGCTTGGTCATAATGGCCGCAGTCCAGACATCCAGCCGGTCCTCCTCGTGGGCCAAGCATACGTGCCGGTACGCCCGTTAGTTATTGTGCGAGAGTAGACTGGACGGGTCCACAAGTTTTCGTTTTGCAACGCAGATAAGCCCAGGGCTGTCACGGACATGGTTTAACATGCTTCCTGGACAGAACATAACTCAAGTCCTTCACGAACCAACAACGGCGTTGCTCTCTAGCCTGTCGTTACCCCGTCATTTCGAATAGACTTCATCGAATAGACTTCATGTTAATCTGACTTTACATAGTTGATTTGCTATCACCTTTTAGCTGATGCAAGTGACAAGACTAGCAGGGTATAAAAATAATTAGACGGTTTGATTGAGCAGATGAAAGGGGAAAGAAAGTGGAACAGGAATTTTCATGGAGACCATAACTATGAATCAACATGAACGCCGTGAAACCACGCGCTGCGCTATTATACAAAGTCATGTATAGATAGGTTCATGGCGTAACACACTCGACTACACCTCACCCCAGCTTCCCATCGGTCCATTCGATGCGATGACTGACCCAGTTCCCAAAGAACCCCCAATGTCCCAATAATGACGTGATGAGCAACTACTTCTTCTCGCTGAGCGTTTCGTACTCTGGCTGGCGCAACTGCTTGGGTGACGCAGAGCCACAGGACTACTTGGCGTGATAGCTTTGAAGGATCGTCGTTCCACTGGTCGAGTTCGAGCAACCAGTGGGTGATGTTGTCTAACGCGGGCTACTTTTGCAGCATGGTCTTGTTGCGTTTGTGTATCATGGTGGCCAGCAGAGGACGCCAGCGAGGTGGTGGAACGAGACGTAAATCGAGAAACAAGGTATCGAAACACAAGCTTTACATCCAAGCTCCTCTCCCACTCTTCCTTGGAAAAGTCGCCGCCCGTCATGTCCATGTCTTTCTTCTGGTCGTCGGCCTGTTGCTTACGGCTGGGGATGTTGATAGGGTGAGATTGGTGATTGGTGGTGGGCTTGAACTCAGGGAGAGAAGTTTGACTGGCGTCCAATTCTGTCACAGGTCCTGCTGTGCCAACATCGCTGGATTCCGGAATGACGGGTAACCCAGCATACGGGAGAGACATATGTTGCATCTTGGCATAAGTCGCGAATGCGCCTGAATGAGGGGATAGGTGGTTGACAAGCAAGCCGAGTTCTCGAGATAATCTCGCAAGGAGTCGCAGCTGCCATGACGGTTCGTCATCCGACACGGGGGTGGATTGAGCTCCTATCTGAGACACGCGAGGTGTCGACGATAATGATTCGATGTCATCGACTGGCAATTCTTGGCCCAACAAAATTGATAGCATTGCATCGTCAATGTCGAGGAGATCCTTGACCACCCTGCGAGTAATTCTAGCAACGAAACCTTCATCATCTCCTTCTACCTCCATTGCGTCCTCATCATGCCAAGTCAAGTTATCAGCGTCGACCTCAACGGAGCGCTTCGACCGCCGCATGGATAACAATGACTTCTGGCGCCGCCGGGTCTCTCGTTCCACTTCGTCGATCAATACGCGGCTGTGTTCAAGACGCCATGCCTCGATACGCTGTCGTTTTTCGTCTTCTTGCGGAAACACTTCCCCAATGTTGAGTTGCGTGTGGTCGAAACCATCCTGCCTTCGACGGGCCTTGCGGAGATTGAACTTTTCGAACCGATAGATGTGATCTTGCGCATCATCTCCAATTACCGGGCGATCCAGGCGAAACGAGCCGAGCCCATCGTGGGAAGGGAAGACTGGGGCTTGCTGTCCCCGTAATGATAAGTTCAATCCTGGTATGGAACGGAAGTCAGGAAGATGACTGTCCAGACTGTCCAACTCAGCGTCCTCGTCAGCTACCTGATCATTGGTGGCTGACAGGACGGAGGAATGCCTGGCATCAGATACTTCCTCAGATCTGGCAACTGTATTGAGGCTGCCCAAATCACTCAGCAGCGACCTACCAGGGGTCTCGAGCGAATGATCCGACTCGGAGAGATATGACGTGGTAGTGACATCGGTTGGTGGCGAGAAAAGCACCCAAGTTTGCGATCCCTCAGGCTCCCTTTCGGATGAACAGGGTCGCTGTAGTAGGGCGATGTTATCATGTTCAGAAACAGCACGAGCAGCTCGCTGCGCAGGCTGCCGCGCAGGCTGCTGGAAAGCCATCGGGTTAAGCCTCAAGGACAGACGATGTCCCTCCACAGCAGGGAGTGAGAGGGAGGGAGGAGAGCAGGCGAGGAGACTGATAAGCAAGTTGATGATGATGTGATAAGAGTGTTGTCTGTCGAGCCGCACTACTATCTCGTCACTAGGACAAGGATTGGCGGGAGCGACGACTTCCTCCGCCACAGGATGCTCTCGTAAATGCCGCACAAGCGAACTTAGGATGTAACATGCGGTATTTAGGATGGATGTACGGAGTAGTCGTATACAGTCCTGATTAGCAGACACGAAGGCTATGCAGAATGGAACGCGACAGCGATGCTGTCAAGATAATCAAAGCGGCAAACAGGCCTGGGTGCCACGCGGGTGTCAAATTACACGAGTCGTCCTGCCCTATGTAATTTGACATCCCCCTAGGGTGCTACGTCGATATGATACGGGCATGCCTCCACTGGCACACGTCCTTTGAGTTATACAGCGCAAGTGATACACTCACTAGCTGAAAGAAGAAAAGCGTCGTAGGTGGGCCAGGTGGACCGGATGCCATTGGTCGCATTTGGTTGAGATCACATCATCAGTCTTTTGAGCGCTAGTCTGGGGCGTCATCTAGTACTTTTGAGGGGCAGTTGGGCAGTTCGTGGACACTGAGCCGACTGCGGCAAGTGGCAAGTGGCAACCAGGTTAGGGGTCGAAGTGGGCCCGACACCTTCTGGGCTCGCGCGCATGATCACTCACGGTTGGCAATGGTTAGAGCGTTCTGATAATGGCCAGACATGTATCCTGTAGTTACCACGCACTCCGTACTTCATGCAGAGAGATGTAATTACTCACGGCGTTCATTTTCCTCGCCTTCATGCATCTTGTCCTGGGAGCTGGCAGTTGGCTGATCTCGTTGACAAGCGAGGTTCTTCATTTCTGCCTGTTGTTTCATTGTTCTGGCCAACTTTCAATTTGACGCAATTGCGTGCGCGAAATACTTACCAGTGTCCAGTGGCCAACAGATAGTGGTACTACCTAGGTAGGTAGCTGAGCAGCTGATTTTATCGACGAATGATTCCAGAGACGAGCATCCATCGTCACTCATTCAAGGGGCAAATCCAGATGGCCAAGCTTGCAAGCCACGTTGTCTCGGCTAGATGTCTGTCATTTTTCAACCTATCCCCGAAACAGACTGGGTACGACATTGTCTGAACATGTACATGTTATACCTGTGCACGCTACAGCAATGGTAAGCGATCGGAGACTCATCTCAATACTTCTCTAGAATTGGTACAAGACACAGCATGTCTTCGCAGATCAACTCTTCATCGAGTTGAACAAGATATTGTGAATGTGGCCCTTGTAGTGACGTCTTCAGACGACGCCGACCACGTCACATAACCTTCTGCCACCAGTTCCCATACAACAGTTTGACTGTCAGCCACCAAGTATTCTCATGCATGCAGCAATCACAGACACGAGCAGAAGAGAGACATAAATAGCGACGAATGCAATGACTTGATTTGCCAACCGTGACTAGACTAAGAGGTCTTTATCTGACATTCCAATTTGACGCCATCCTTAACCCCAGGAACCAAAGAAACCCTTTCATGCAGAGAAAGCGTCGGGGAATCGGCGCATGTTCTCTTCCAAAGAGCCGTGGTTGCTGAGGAACTGAACATAGGCACCATCCACCTTCACATGGCCAGCGGCCTTGCGCTCAAGATACTCGTCTCGGCGGAGAGGGGTGAAGCCCCAGTTCTTAGAGATGATGATCTTTTGGCGACCAGGAAACTTGTATTGGGACCGGCGCAAAGCCTCCAGTGCGAGAGCACGGTCTGAAAAAAAAATTTCACCAGTTAGTGATGAAGCCTATGGAAGGGACTTTCTGTGAGGGATTTGACATACTAGAGTCACGAGTGCGGACGCTCATGATGATCTGGCCAATGTTGACACGGGCAACGGTACCGTTGGGCTTACCCCAGGCACCACGCATACCAGTTTGCAGTCTATCGGCACCCGCGCAAGACAACATCTTGTTGATACGGACGACGTGGAAAGGGTGAGCGCGCACACGCAGGTGGAAACCCTCCTTTCCGGTGTGCTTAACCAGATACTTGTTGGCGCAGATACGAGCTGCCTCAAGGGCCTCTGAACTCAGCTGTTCATATTCGTTGGACACCAGGTGTATGCACAAAGGGAAGTCGTCAACGTTGGCACGCTTGCGGCCAAGGTCAAAAATCCTGATCTTGGGGTCGGGTACACCACGGTTGAATCGCGACTTGGGGAACGGCTGCAAGGGAGGAAGAACTAGTTAGCAAATCTGTTTACCACGAGCGTATGACATTGCAAAATCGACGCAGAACTGCGTTGTTCCGACTTTCTTCCCTGGCTCGCCCAGGCTTCCTGCGCATACGGGAAGAGAAGTTGCAACAACTGACCACCACGAATTTGGTGATTGTTGCATCGTAGTGTAGGTTCGAGCCTCACCTTGTTCTTGCAGTATCGGTAGCAACGAGCAGGACGACGAGCCATCTTGTCAGATTTTGCTGATGGTTCTTGAGGTTGGTGATGTGTTTGAGCAAACGAGTCCGTCCGACGGGCGAGAACTGTAAACGCACCAACTTTGATTTCAAAGCAACTTTCTTGGTAAGCCAGAGTGGTGCCTTTCCGCCTAAATTTCGGTGCTTTAGGGTTGTGGTCAACTATGTCCGCGTACATGATTGGGCTGGAAGGGGTCATGTGCCCCACCATTCGAAGCATTCACTTTTTTTGACAAAATATTGAGAAACCGTTCTTATGGGATTTAATTTTTGCTCTCCTTCATCAGCAAAGTTCCATTCCGCCAGATCACCCAGAGTCCGATACCGTCAAGATGGCTATCTCAAAGAAGAGCAAGAAGGATGCCAACAGCATTAACTCCAAGTTGGCCCTTGTCATGAAGTCCGGAAAGGGTAAGAAAATTACTTTTAATTGGAGCCATGCCTCTTGTGCTCTCGCTGAAACCAATTATTTTGATGCTATTAAATTGCCGAACCAGATTTCCGAATTTTGCGCTAACGTGTTTCGCAGTCACTCTTGGATACCGATCGACTCTGAAGTCTCTGCGATCTGGCAAGGCCAAGCTCATCATCATCGCCGGCAACACCCCTCCTCTGCGCAAGTCTGAGCTGGAGTACTACAGCATGTTGTCCAAGGCTCCTATTCACCACTTCTCCGGCAACAACGTAAGTTAACATTGCGAATTCAACTGAACATACTTGTATTGGCGAGATTCCATTGCACTTGCCGTACTCGACATGTCCATTCATCACGGATGACCACGTCTCTTTCTTTAATAGGCGAGGACTTTCCTTGCGATCTGCCCAGAGATGAAGTCTCTCATTCAGACTTTGGAGGGTTCAGTTTTGCTTACACACACTTTGACAGATTGAGCTGGGTACAGCCTGCGGTAAGCTCTTCCGCTGCTCTACCATGGCTGTCCTCGACGCTGGTGACTCCAATATCCTCAGCGACCAGCAGGCCTAAACTTGGGGCACTTGACTTCATCTTATATGGCGTTTTGGGGTAACAATGGGTTCCGGCAATTTGAGGATAATACCAATCAATGTCTTGCGATAACGAAAAGCTTTGATAGAGGGCCTAACAAACGATCTGTTGGCCTGGTTGAGATCTCCGCCCGGACTGTGATGCTTTTGTAGTGTACCAAGCACGCGGGTCCGGCGGGTGGTTACCTCAACACAAGAATAAAACTGATGACCATTTTTACTTCCGCCACTTCTACCTTGTCTTGTTGCTCGCTTTGATATGAGTTTGTGTGTCGTTGGGGGCTCTGTGCACGAGGCGCAGGATGTCCTGCCCTCTCTTGGAGCGTTTATTCGCTGACCTTTGTGCCGTGGTGATTGTTCTTGGTCCATTTGTGCATTTCCCGTTCCAAGGAAAAAAAAATACTGTAAAAACAAAGAGCGCAGAATACAGGCTGCTTTGTAAGGAGACCCGGTTAGGCCCTCCACCCCTGGACGAGAAAGCTCCACTCGCCAAGATGCTGCTGCAATTTGCTCGGCTCAGAGCATAAACTCGTCGAAATTGGTACCAGACTTTGTATTTATAATCGGGCGAAGCGTCGTGATGGGGGATCAGCAGTGCCTCACAGCACACTGTTTTCATAAGAGCGCATCGAGCACAAGCGAATTCATTTAGCTAGCAACGCAGTCGCTGTAAACCAGACACTGCGTCATTGCCATCAAATTCCATAAACTGCGAAGGTGCCTGGATTGCATTTGGATAATAACTAACTATAGGCTTTTTATTTTATTTTTGGCTGCGTGCCCTTCGTTATTCAGGCTGAATCTAAGTAGCTCTGTCGGCCACTCTGCATCCAAAATACTATCCCGCGACATGCAGCACTTCTAAGCGAGGTTGGCTAGGTACCTAGGTAAGTATCGAGATGTCGACACGTGCCCATGGCCTTGTGCCGCGGCCAGACCGAAATCGCCGCTGACGCCTGAACCTGAATTTCCTGCATTGTAGCATTTCATCTGAATGAAGCGGGCGTACTCCGTAATAGTACCAGACGCTTGTTATTTCTAATATGCGCATTATCGTAGCAACCTACCTACCTTAGGTAGGTACCTAGTAGGTAGGTAGTTACCTAGGTACTCCGCACGTACCTTAGCATGTGGGGGCGCACAAACGATCCGCAACTCTGGCCGGTCTCTTCCACAAGTGGACCCTGCCGAGGAGAAGGAGAGACCCTGGCACACAGCACATACAGCAAGGGTGGTTAGTATTAACTAGTCAATGGGCATGAAAGGAGGCTTTGCTATGGGGTAATGAATGGGGTTGGCTGCAACACCTGGCTAACCGCTGGGTCACCTCAAGCACGATTAAGCACCTTTAGCAAGAAGCATCTTGTATGGCGCTGTAGACCAGGATTTTCTCTTTTTTGCACTCTTCCACTATATCTCTCTCCGCATACCTAGTCCTCCTCGCCTCAGACAGTCTTCGCGAGCATGGCGACCGCATCGAAAAGGCCCCCTTCTACTAGCGGTGTAGGGCGAATCGCCACAGACGCAGGCTCGCCATCACCCTCCGCCTCTGCATCAACGAGCACAACCCCGGTGCCATCGACGCCAGCAGTACGTGCTCGCACGAAGTCCCGAGCTGGTGCTCCTGGTGCTCGCGCCGTTGTGCGCGGAGACTCTTTCGACGCCCGAGCCGAGACTGCGTCTGCCCTGGAAGACCTGCAACAACGACTTCAGAGGGAGGAGAAGATGTCACAACAACACAAGGCACAGGCAGAAGTGCTGCAGTCAAAACTCGATGAGGCGCTCAAGGACGCCGCAAAATGGGAAGAGAAGCTCCATGAAAGCGAGGAGCAACTCGAGGCGCTCCGCAATGAAAAGAAAGATGCCACTCGTCAAATCCGAGAGATAGAGACAATATACGAAGCTGAGCGCAGCGCCATCCTCAAAGAGAAGGAGGAATTGGCAAATAGAGAAGAGGAAATGCAGACAGTAATTCAACGGCTGAAGGATAGTCTGGCCCAAAGGAATAATAATGACGACGAGTCTCGACAGTCAAGACCAGGTATAATGTTTTTTTTTTAACTGCCTAGCGCAAGCTTCTCTATCTCTTCTGATTTCGTGATGAACTGGCTAACTGTTTGTGATTGTTTCCTGCCATAGGCAACTCGTCGCCGTCACTTGACGGTGGTAACTTTGCACCGCCGTCATCAATACAACGTAGCGATTCTCGCAACAATTCAAAGCTCATCCTGCAAAAAGACAAGTTGATCGAATCCTTACGATTGGAACTTGCAGAGGCGCAGATCAAGTTAGTGGAGTCCGAGAACCAAGGCGGAGGTAGGTTGCAAGAAGTTGAACGCCTCCTTATGGAAGCTCGTATGGCCAACGCTCGCCTCATGGAGGACAACGAAAGCTACCAACTGCTGCTCCAGGAGAAGACGCTCAAGGGGGACTTTGGCCAGAGCGACTTCAGCTACATGGGTGCCAGCGCCAATCAGGAGGCGCTCAACGCGCTCGAAGGCAAGACTGGAGGTTCGAGCCTGGCCGATGAGTTGTCTAATGCCACTGAGGCGGAGAGCGAGGCCTATCGTCGCCTTGAGGCCGAACTCAAATCCTTGAAGGAGCAGAATAAGGCGCTCACGCTGTATATTAACAAGATTATCGAACGCCTGTTGCAACACCAGGAATTTGAGTCCATCTTGGATCAGTCTGGAGAGGTCAAGGCCGGACCGGTGCCACTCAATACGAACAAGGAGCTTCCCGCCGCACCTGGGACTGATGCCGCAAACACGAACGCTTCATTACTCCAGCGGGCCAAATCAATGGCCGTTGGTCCGTCGAAACCAAGGCCACGACCTCTGTCGTTCATGCCATCAGCGGCAAACTCGGCTCACACGCATCCAGAGACCGCACCAAGCATTCCTATCGGGAATCTTGGTCGTTCTGCGAGCACCAGGCGAGCCCCATCGCGACCTCAGAGCGAACAGTTTTCTGGGGCGAGTCTCGTCAGCCAGATGTACAGAGGACCTGAAGGTCCCGCCTCGCCGTCCCTCGGTAACAGGCACTCGCAGTCTTATTTTGCACCTCCGAGCTTCACCAGCAACCCCAACGTTGCAGCTCGCTACCCTAGTGGAAGTCAAGCCTCATCGGGCAACTTTCCAGGAATGAGGAGCGAGACGTCAAGCCTGAGCGGGGAGTCGGGAGATCTGTCAACATCTACGCCACCATCACAGTCGCCTCCTCGATCGCATAGCGACAAGCAGACCACCTTCTCTGGCGGCAAGCCCCGGCCGTTGAGATTGGTCCAGGAGAATCAAGGTGCGGTTAAGGACAGCAGCAAGCGAACGAGCTGGTATTCAAGCTGGAGCTGGGGCGCTAAGAAGGATGAAGCCCCATTTGGCGGTGGTGCCGCTACAAACCATTCGACCACGGCCACCGCCACCGCCGCCGCCGCCACCGCCACCGCCATTCCCGAGTAGCTAGCTGATGAAGCCCGTGATATCAAATAGTCTATACGTCTTACTACTCACTGGATGCAATTCCTTGGCATGTAGGGAGAGGAGAAAGGTCTTTGTTCTGTTATTATTTTTGTTCTACACTTGTTGCGTACGTCATACAAGCTGGACCCCATCAGCGGATGCGGAGAAGCGTCAGGGTGTGTATAGTGATGTCGTCTTTGGGGCTTGTTCAACAGCGGAGGGATTCGGGACATTGATATTTGCATCAGGCACATGTTGATTTGGGTATGAAATGGTATGGTATGAAATAGGACTTTGAAAAAGCATGCGCTCTCATGATGTGGATGTGGGGGGGGGGGGTGAACATATGGGCGTCAAGGAGGCACAAAGACGAGAGAAACGAAGCACTCCTGTCAGCATCGCTGCGATTGAGAGACAATGTATGGACTTGCAGCTAGCATTGTGGGCATTCTAGAGATTTGCATAGACTATCGCTCAACTGGACGGGAATTATTGACTCGCGTCCAAGTGTTGACGGGTCTGACATGGCCCAGTGACCACCAGATATGACATGGGGACCAGGGCGCGTAGGCGTGTCTTTGACTCGAGGATACGGGGTCAACTTCTTTGTACGGACGAGACCAGAGACAATGGAAAATAGACGGCGGGCATTCTGGGGAACTCGGGGTGGGAAAGACTCCTTCTCCCCTGGATTGGATATTGGATGACCATTGCTGTTTGGATGCCAGGTACCACTGACGTGTACGGCCCAAAGCGGGCCGTCCCTCCGACGTGGCACAACCATATTGACCCAGCCTGCTTCACGGCGTTGGGTCTACGCAGACCACTTCATTTCCTGGGGTGCATCTCAGTTGTTGTGGCATTGTATCAGTGGTGGGCTCCCGGAACCAGGCAGCCATCTCGGAAACGGGAGGTTGAAGTTGCCGGTTGGTCGTTACACTTTCCACGGCGGGGACGAATCTGCGGCTGTTTTGATCAGCTTACATTATCACAACCTAATCAAGGGAGAAAAAGCGCGGAAGAAGAGTGATGGAAGAAGCCCTTGCCATGGACCATGAATACGGAATACATGGATTGGAGTAATGTCCTAGAGGCTTGATCACGTGATTTGAATACGGACTCGGGCACAGCTTTCCAGAGCGTGCAATCTGCAATCTGCTAGCTAGCTAGCGATGTGGTTTTTATTGAAATTAGGCTTCAAGAGCACTAGCTGTGGCTAATTTGTATCACGAAGATCGAAACTCGCCATGTTGGTGTTGAAGACCGGATTAAATTGGCGCCTGCGTGGACACTGTGAAGTGGTGGTCCACTTCAATGATCGTGTCAAACCCTGACAGGCTGATGCCCGTCAAGCGTCAAGGCTCGTCCATGCGATCCGTTTCGCTCGCCGGGGGGCCTAACTAATACCTAACTAACCATGGGTACTGTAGCCGAGCACAGAGCATTGGTGGCAGAGAGAGCAGGTGTCTTGCCAACCCTCTTTCATGCCTAAGTACCAAGAGTCGGTCAGCAGGCGCCGGATCCTCTGCAGACGAACCCAACCCCGGACGTGCGGGCGAGAATAAGTTACGGGGCAGGCGCAACCAGGAAATTCAGCCATGCTCTGTGGTCTCAACTTTCGTAGGCGGCCATCCTGAACTTTTATGAACGGGTGCGTAAAACGCGCAGCAACGGAAATTTGAACGCGCAGCAGCAACTAAACCCAGAACTCACTCTGCATAGTTACTGATTTCTATGTAGAGGTGCCTCTTGCAATTTCTGCGCGTTCAAAGTTCCGTTGCTGCGCGTTTAATTGCTCTGAGACCGCAATGCGGACCTCACAGCCCACAGTGGAGTGCACAACCCGGTCGGTTTAAAAGTCCGGCCGGTCGGTGCCTGGAAGAGGAAGGCGTGCCTTTGCGTAACGAGTTTGCGGTTGCCAGCACCAACTTACTCCGTCCGTACGTTTCAGAGCTAGTTGCGAGACGGCCGTTGAAGCGAATTCAAGTTTGATTTAACCTAATTATGTGCCACGTTATGGTATGTATTCCGTACATACACATGCAATGCACGTGTGGCGTGAAAGCTTCTGGTGCTTAGTGGTCTAGCCATTAATCAGCCCTTGGACGTACTTTCCCGGTGTTGAAGTTGTCTCCTTGCTTTTTACCGATATCAAGTACTAGTTTCATTTCTTGATAAAGCCCGGCAGGTTGGCTGTCAGTGCAATCAGTAACTTGGACACTAGGAAGCAGACTGTCCACTGCTTGAATACAAGGTGAGACCAGCCCATTCACGGAATTATTTGACGTGATACTTCAGAGCGCGCGCCTGGAGAACCGTCATGTTGGACTCTGCATCTGGAAACAGCACTGGATTATCCATCCCATTCCGACGCGTAGGAAAATCACACGAGCCGAACGGGCGCGATACCGTGGAATGGAACCTCAGTCAGATGGGTTCTTTGTGGTGCAAGCGCATTGAACACCCATTCCCTGCAGTTCTCGCCGTCATCCGAACTTCGACATGGTTCTGTCTACCTGCCACCACCTTGTGTTGTGTTGGTATTCAATGCTTGAGGGTCGCCTTTGAACGAGCTCGTCGTACAGAGCTTCTCGGGGAGGTCAGAAGGCCTAGATAGTCGAAGCAGGCTCAGGTCGGCTAAAAGTTGGCCAATACATTGTAGCGTATGTGCATGGTGTTGATGCGCACCCTGTGTCTCGTACATACATTGGTAGATGTCATCTTTGGACTTTGATTCGCGGATTACTTTAACAGGTACCGAGGGATCTAGGTGCCTACTATAAAGATGTGAAGGTTGCACTATTCAGCGAGGCCAGAAGGATTCCGGAATAGCTTCGCCGTGAAAGCTGCGCTGAGCGCCAGATTTTCACGCCCGTGTGAAGCATAGGCCACGCGGTACAAAAGTCAGTCATTAGGCTGGAACTCGCGGATGGGATTAAATACTCCATGAGCGAGGCGCCTACCCCCGCCCTAGCGTTGTCCCTAGCGACCTTAGCAAGGGGTGGGCAATTTAACCCGACCCTCGCTGCCCTTAGGTCTAGGTGCATATCTAGGCAGTTTTGTAATATTGGAGTTTGTACGACGCATTGTGCCCTTATTGCAAACCGTAACAGCTGGCTGGGGGCGATGTGGTTCGCTGGCTCATGGTCAGGATTTGGAAAGAATGCACAGGATGGAAGGGAACAAGACTGACTGACTGACTAACTGACTGACTGACACCAAGATCACATTGAGCAGCCTGAACCGGAGAGTTGATGTAGATGCTGCAGCGCATCCGTCCATAGGAGTTTAGGTGGTGTGATGAATTGCCTTGAATCAAACAAGAGCGAAGGAACGAAAAAAAAAAGGTCGCAAACCCCCCGTCCGTCGTCATCTGTCGCTTTACTCCTGGCATGGTCATCGTTGCATTTGATTGACCAGACGTCTGCCCACCAGTGTCCCATACCGAGGGGAGGGTAACACCTAGGTACCTTATGGGGGGAGTGTCCACCGCTGCCCACAGCCCAGCAGCGTATTGTGTCATTCGACATTCAGGGCACACTCTGCCTGGTATCTCTGCTGAATCGTCTCTGCAACCCCCAGCGTCCAATCTTCGTCCCTTCCTCTGTTCCTCCAGACCTCAATCGTCGCATCCCACGAGGGCCTGACCTCGCTCGACAACCGAACCCAGACAGACTTGCGCACTCGCTTCACCCAAACCACCCTGCCAATACGAATCGCTTCACCGAGTATACCTGTTGAGAACGAACCGAACATTAACACCAAGCGCGCCCCGGCTCTTTCCGGGCTGTCATCGCAGGCTCTGGCTGATCTGGGTGCCATTGCGTCAACCGTGGGATCCGAGGTTCGTGTGTTGCGTTGCATCAATGACCACTCGTCCACGATGACATTGCCGTCAACAAGCATTCCTATTTTCCACTCGTGACCCCGTCCAAGGCTCACTTTTGCCTCGGAATACTTCAAGCACTCGCTTACAGCAATGGACACGACTTCAGCCGTGACGGACAGCACTACCAATGCTGATCCGTCTGGCACCAAGACCTCCTCCAACCTCACAAACGGTGACGGACCCAAAGGTCCTTCGTTAACATCGCAACCGAATAACACGACAACGGGACCTTGTACCTCACGACAGCAGTATTCAGCCACCAATTCTGTTGCACAGTCTCCAGTCCCCTGTCGAGACGGCTCACCGTCTCGTCAGTCTCGAAGAACAACATCGTCAACACGATTACGTGGCTCGCGATCACGTAAAAACAGCCAACAAGATCTGAGTCCCACACGGCAGGTTCGCCAGAGTAGTCAAGATCAAGGTGCAGCTACTCGCGCCCTGTCTGCGACTACCACGCCCAACCTGAAGCCCAACATACGGGAACCTTCTGTTCACGCACCAGTACCACAGAAACCGACGGCCACCCTAGAACTGGATAATCCTCGTTGGCCCATATCGCCACAGCTTCGATCGCCGCCTCCCCAGCTGGGGAGATCTGGCACAACCACCCCTACTCGATGCATCGAAGTTGAACCTCCCATAATTAGTGTCCAACGGCCCAGCCCGTCACCTCACATACCAGAAACAATCGTGCCCGCCGCAGAAAGCGATACAGATGATGGCTATGTCCCTTCAGGTACACGGACGCCGGTCAGAGCGCTCCTAGAGACCGTTCAAGAAGTGAGCAATAATAACTCACCGGCGCGGCCTAGCGACGTGAACTTATTAGAGCATGTCAGAGACAAGCTCACTGCTCCCGAGAGCCACTCCGACAGTGCCCTCAGTGACGGCAGCAGTACGCTCAAGTTGAAGAGTCCCGTTTCCGCACAACAAAATGGCACACCTCGTGGTACCATTCGCGCTGATTCAAGGAGAACGAGTTCTGTCCCTCCCACACCACTTATATCTAGGCAGTCGAGCACCATATCGACAAAACAAAACAAGACGAAACCTGAAACAGGTTCAACCCAGAGCATGACTGTCGAAACGGAAACGGTAGCCAGCATCCCACAAGTCGCAATCGCAGCGGGCAGCAAGGATGGCGGAAGCGGAATTTTGAGAGCAAAGCCAAGCACAGAAACCATCAAGCCCAAAAAGGACAAAAAGAAGGCCGTCAGGAAGCAGCCTGTCGTCAATTCCGGAGGGGCATCATCCAAAGCTGATAATTTTGAAGCCAAAATCGCCAGCGCAGTTGACGAAGCCAATACATCTGACTCTGAAGAGACTTTTGTCTATGATTCCAACCCGCGGGACAATACGGAGAGATCAAATCGTCGCTTTCACTCGCGTACTCCAAGTGCCACCTCTATGGTGAGCCAAGCCGACCGTCAGAACCTGCGATCCATTTATGGTGTCATGGAAGGCACTGGTCATGTGCCGGTGCCCAAAAAGAGTATGAAGTTTGTCAACACGTTTAGTGGGAACGCCAGTGATAGCCTTACCCCTGGAGATGAAGATGGAAAAGGAAGTGGCCGCAGTGTTGGAGGGTCGGGACGAGGAACTGCGAGGCATCATCATCATATTGGCCGATGGGGAAGACAGCCAGGAAACGGCCATGCGTCACTGTTTGATAATGAATCACCTTTTCCGAATGCCGCAAAATCGAAATTCCCGCCAACAAACAACTCCCGCAATCCGTCTGGCCCGCCGAGTCCCAGAAACTACCTCTCCGCACGTGGACACTTGAACCCTAAGCGATCCACGATGCAGATATCATCCAGCTATGATTTGGATGACACAGCGGGCGCTGACGACGAGAGAACACCTTTAATTGGCACCTTTCGGTCGTCACGCGGGACCAGGAGTAGAAGAGGACCACATCACATACGTCAAGCAGAGTCCCAAACATTTACCAGGCAATTTTCTTATCTCAATCGCTTCGCTGCATGCCTGGTTTTGACCATGATGCTACTTCTAGTCATTACTGGTGCGATTGGATTCATGTTTGCGACTTCTCAGCCGATGACCGGCATTGAGATTGTCTCCATCAAGAAGGTGGTTACGAGCGAACAAGTCTTGATGTTTGACTTGACCGTCAAGGCTCATAACCCCAATATTGTGGTTGTCACAATCGATCATGCCAATTTTGAAATATTTGCCAAATCAGAATATGCTGGAACTGACTTGGATTGGCGAAAGCATCCATCCGGTCCTGCCGATATTCCTCATATATCCGACGATCCAGCGAATGATCCACCTGAAACTGATCCTGGCTTTGGCGATCCTATTGACGATTCCCGACCGAATGTTTTACTAGGACGCATCACAGAGTTTGATAATCCGCTCACATTCGAAGGATCGCTATTCCACCAAGGCACTTCATCATCAACTGGGGAAATGCAGTTGCCTTATCCAGGCAACGGCACTGCTGGCGGCTCTCAGCGATGGGAACGTATATACCAGAACGAATTCGATCTTATTGTCAAGGGAGTAGTGAAATATAGTCTGCCATTGAGCGCTCATATCCGTAGCGCGACAGTCTCCGGCAGGACAACTGTCCAGCCCAACTCCGCCGACGACCCATCACAAAAGCCAAATACCACCGCACTGGGCAACTGATGGAGAGCGACGGTGTCAAAGTTTGTTATCCCGAAAGTTTGCCTGCATTCGTACTATTTTAGCTGTGCGATTTTCTCATTTTGCTTTTGAGCGCGCACCTGCATAGCATATAAAAACAGAAACAAAAAAAAAAAAGGCGCTGGCGTTGGATGTTTCCATGTCCAATTGCACATGATAATCACGACTGCACGACCTCGCGAGAGGGAGGAAGCGCGAGATTAAGAACTTTCGTACATTGATTATTTGTTTCAACCTGTTTTGGGTTATAGATGGCCAAGGTTTGCAACGGCCCGTGATGGTGCTTACCACAAATGGGGCTTTACAAAAAGCAGACAATGAGTATCTTAAAAAACGGATGCTTTCTTCAATATGGATCTGAGTTTTAAAAACATATCCATGAATACCAAAGATAGATGAAGTTGGCAACAGAAGATGGTTGTAGGACAAGGCTGATCCCATTTGCGCACGGAGAACACCAATGGGACTTTCATTTGTAATTTTGCTGCTATAGATGTTGAAACTGGCGACTATTACACTTGTAATTGTAAGGCTTGCATGATCCAATAAATGGGCTGATAGACTCCTAGGCAAAGGCAAGGACAAGCGAAAAAAGTCAAAGATGTGAAAAGAAAAAAATATATATATAATAATAATCGAGAATAGGAGTTAGCTGTGACAAAGAAACGTGAAACGTTTTGTTAGCTAGTGGCTGGAGGCCGCGTGCAGACGTCGCTAGATACCGAAAGAAATTGAGACCAATGGCATCTGGGATACACGTTGCATCTTTGCTCGCACGACAGCAAGAATTTTGTGTAGGGACTCAGCCCGCGGCAGTTTGAAAGTCTGCTTTGGTATCATTCGAAGCTGCATTTGTATTTTGCCCACCAAACGCCAAAAAAAAAAAAAAAAAACGCCAGTCATGTCATACGTGATCATTACGGGCTCGCCATAGTAAATGTCCTTCACGCAAAGTGTATGCCCTCTTCATTGAATGCAAACAGCAGACGTAAAAAGTCGTTCTCGTCACACTTGCGAGAGCGCTTGTCGGCAAGCTCCGTGACGTCCTCTAGCACTCTGCGAATCTTTTCCCTGACCAGCTCCGCCACCTTTGTCTTCTTGCGCTTGCTCTTCGTCTTGGGCATGGCGGGAACGAAGTCGTGCAACGCTTTGAAGAAGTCAGGCGCGTCACCGTCCTCATCGACATCCATACCATCGGCGCCGGCGCTATCGTCCATTTCGACATCCTCCGGCCCATCATCGTCGACCTCCGTCTCGTCGACGGGCACGCCGTTTAACGCGCACCACGTCCGGTAATTCTTTTCCACCATGGCCAAGACTTCTCGCGTCCCGAGCCAACTTGCTCTCAGGGTTTTGTTCTTCCGGACGAAACATATGCGCAAGAGTCCGTCCCACTCGTCCCAGCTGACGTTGGGGCGATCCTTGCCCGTCTTCGGCTCAATTCGCACGACGGACGATTCGACTTGTGGAGGCGGGCGGAAGTTGTTCTTGCTGACTTTCATTATGTGGGTGATTTTGGCCCAGAATTGTGCATTGACGGAAATGCGGGAATACAGGGGATCGCCGGGCCGTGCTGTGAGACGCAGGGCGAACTCGCGCTGGAACATGAGGACGGATATTCGGGGTGGGTTCGGCATGGCGAGCAGTTTGAAGACGAGGGGACTGGATATCTGGGTGGATTTATGAATTAGCGGGACAATTCGAACATATATACGTATATACATATATGTATGTATATATATTTGGTTATCCTCACTTGATATGGCGTATTGGAAATGCAGACATCAAACTGGGGCAACTCCGTCTTGATAACATCGCCCAGGATAACCTCCAGTTTTCTCTGTTCAGGCGTGCCCTGCACACGCTTCGTAACCTCCGCGGCCATGCGAGGATCTAGCTCAACACATATGCATTTCTTGGCGCGCTCCAGGATTCGAACCGTCAAATTACCTGTCCCGGGACCAATCTCGAGCACAGTGTCCGTGGGCTTGAGGTAGGCCTTTTCGACAATGGCGTCTGATACACCGGGGTTTTTCAGAATGTGTTGACCGAAGTTGGTGTTGAACTTGAAGACGTTGTTTTTCGACACTGATGAGTTGCTAGGTCCGTTGCTGGGCCTATCGTATGGTGCGCTCGAGGCGCCGTTGCGCTTGGCCTGCTTGACTTTTCCCATGATGCGCGCCGCGGAGACCCTTGGGATATTTTGGCGGTGGGATATCGTGAGTGAAGGAGGTGCTGGCGGTGATTTGTTGTCGCAAAGAAACTTTTTAGTCTGATCCTTATCGATAAGGGGATGTACACTACTACCATCGAATTATTTTACCGAGATACTTGACGGGGGCTAGCGAGCCTATCAGATATCCGCTTTGAAAAAATCGAATCTTATATTTCATTGGTTTTTCTTATTGATCGGAAATTTTTTCTCTCTCTAACGGGTATACTACTGCAACAGCTAGCTAATTGCAGCTGTCAGAGGGAACCTGCTGCTGTAAAAAGTGGGGCTTGTATTTTTATAACATCAATCAATTCACGGATTGTAGTGTAGAGTAACGTAACTAGGTAACTTACTTTGCACCTGAAACTAAACTAAACCAAGCTCCACTACGAGGTGCATCTGCTGGACAGGCAGTTGTCCTTACGCAGCAAATCCGAGCTACCTCATAAAGAAAACTTCATTGGTCCTTTGGCGCAACAAAGCAAAGATTCTTCTTAGCTCACTTTATTTTTGAGTACCTCATGGCGTCGAAGCTCGACTTCCTCAATCAAAAGGCACCCGAGAACTACGTTGCTGGTCTCGGCCGTGGTGCAACTGGTTTCACAACAAGATCTGATCTTGGCCCTGCGCGTGACGGCCCGAGTGAAGACCAAATCAAGGAAGCTCTCGCGAAGCGCGCTGCCCAACTTGGACTTGCACCCGATGGCAGAAAAAAGGACGACGATGACGACGATGACGAACGATTTCAAGATCCAGACAATGAGGTCGGCCTCTTCTCAGGAGGTATATACGACAAGGACGACGAGGAGGCTGACAAGATCTGGGAATGGGTAGATGAGCGTATGGACAGGAGGAGGAAACAAAGAGAGGCGCGGGAGAAGGCGGAGCAAGAAGAGTACGAGCGCAAGAACCCCAAGATACAGCAACAGTTCTCCGATCTGAAGCGAGCCCTGGAGACTGTGACGGACGAGGAATGGGCTAATCTGCCAGAGGTCGGTGACTTGACAGGGAAAAACCGACGGAGTAAGCAAGCCTTGCGACAAAGATTCTACGCAGTGCCAGATAGCGTGCTTGCCGCCGCGCGGGACTCAACAGAGATGAGCACGACGGTTACGGATGATGGCATGGCTTCAAGCTCCGTGGATAAGGCCGATGGAACCATGACGAACTTTGCACAGATCGGGGCCGCGCGCGACAGAGTACTAAAGTCGAGATTGGAGCAAGCGTCGCGGTCGAGCGGTGATGCTACGAACGGGAGCTCGACAAGCATCGATCCTCAGGGCTATATCACGAGTTTGAACAAGATGCAACTGAACGAGGCACAAGCACAAGTAGGAGACATAAATCGAGTACGAGAGCTCCTGCAGTCCGTCGTGAAGACCAATCCCAACAATGCCCTGGGCTGGATTGCTGCTGCGCGTTTAGAGGAATTGGCAGGCAAGATTGTTGCGGCACGCAAGACAATTGACCAAGGCTGTGCAAGATGCCCAAAGAGTGAGGACGCGTGGCTGGAGAACATTCGTTTAAATCACGAGTCACAGAATGCCAAGATTATTGCTCGAAGGGCTATTGAGGCCAATAATCGCTCTGTTAGGCTATGGGTTGAAGCTATGAGGTTGGAGAATATTCCTAGCAATAAGAAGAGAGTGATTCGTCAAGCACTAGACCATATACCCGAATCTGAAGCCCTATGGAAAGAAGCTGTCAATTTGGAAGAGAACCAGGACGACGCCAAATTGATGCTGGCAAAGGCCACAGAACTGATTCCCCTCTCTGTCGACTTATGGCTGGCATTGGCGCGCCTTGAAACTCCTGAAAACGCACAAAAAGTTCTCAATAAGGCTCGAAAGGCGGTCCCTACATCTCACGAGATCTGGATTGCCGCTGCGCGGTTAATGGAGCAGCTTGGACAGGCGAGCAAAGGCAATGTTATGACAACAGCGGTGCGCGTCTTGGCTAAGGAATCTGCTATGCCCAGGAGGGAAGAATGGATTGCCGAGGCCGAGAAGTGTGAAGAAGAAGGTGCTATTTTGACTTGCCGGAATATCATTCATGCTACACTCGGTTGGGCCCTTGATGAAGATGACGACAGGAAAGATACGTGGATGGAAGATGCTAAATCAAGCATCAACAGAGGCAAGTATGATACAGCGAGGGCTATTTATGCCTACGCTATTCGGGTCTTTTACAACAGCAGAACGCTTCGCCTGGCCGCGGCAGATCTCGAGAGAAATCACGGCACAAAGGAGTCACTTTGGGAAGTCCTTGAACAAGCCGTGGATGCCTGCCCAACCAGCGAAGACCTCTGGATGATGCTCGCCAAGGAGAAATGGCAAGTAGGCGAAGTCGATGATGCTCGTCTGGTACTGAAGCGTGCATTCAACAAGAACCCTAACAACGAGGACATCTGGCTCGCTGCCGTGAAATTGGAATCCGAGAACGATAACGCCGAACAGGCCCGAAAGCTTCTCGAAATCGCACGAGACCAAGCCCCGACCGATCGAGTCTGGATGAAGAGCATCGTCTTTGAGCGCGTTCAAGGCCAGACCGAAAGCGCGCTCGACCTTGTCCTCCAAGCGCTTCAACTCTTCCCCGCAGCCCCCAAGCTCTGGATGCTCAAGGGGCAAATCTACGAGGACCTGGGCAAGACGAATCAGGCGCGGGAGGCCTACTCCACTGGCGTCAAGGCAGCCCCCAAGTCCGTGCCGCTATGGCTCCTGTATTCGCGCCTAGA
Organism: Atkinsonella hypoxylon; assembly: GCA_000729835.1. NCBI lineage: Eukaryota > Fungi > Ascomycota > Sordariomycetes > Hypocreales > Clavicipitaceae > Atkinsonella > Atkinsonella hypoxylon. The sequence goes on from JFHB01000142.1 coordinate 42,038, forward strand.
AGAGAAAGCAGGTCTCATCATCAAAGCCCGCTCTGTCCTCGACCGGGCCCGTCTCGCTGTTCCCAAATCCCCTCAATTATGGTGCGAATCCGTCCGCCTGGAGCGCCGGGCAGGAAACCTCTCCCAGGCCAAGGTCATAATGGCGAAAGCACAGCAAGAGATTCCCAAGAGCGGATTACTATGGGTGGAACAAATCTGGCACCTGGAGCCACGGACGCAACGGAAGCCCCGCAGCTTGGAAGCCATCAAGAAGGTCGACAACGACCCGCTGCTATTCGCCGGCGTAGCCAGGATCTTCTGGGCGGATAGAAAACTCGAAAAGGCGCAGAGCTGGTTTGAGAAGGCGTTGGTGCTGGATAGTGATTGCGGAGACAGCTGGGCTTGGTATTACCGGTTCCTGATACAGCATGGCACGGAAGAGAAGCGCGAGGAGGTCATTGGCAAATGCGTGATGAATGAGCCGCGGCATGGCGAGGTGTGGGCTCGGGTGGCCAAGGATCCGCGGAATGCGAGGAAGAGGGTGGACGAGGTTTTGAAGTTGGTTGCAGACGAGCTGGAGCAGGTGGGATGAAAGGGCTCATGTAGTGTACCGTAGGGAAAAGGACGCTGTAGAGCAGATGTGGGCGTTAATTTGATGTTCCTGGCGCAGTCGCGGGTGTCGACTGAATGGATAGGATGGTCTTTATTTCAAGTATTTACAATGTTCTTGGGGGAAAATTCACATGGAGAAGATCTTGATTGCGAAAATGTCAATTGCCCGTGCTCCGTGATAGAATTAATGACCAGACTCGGGGTACATTCTCCTCTGCCCACAGATAAAAAGCCTACGTTCATTCTTCGATCGTGAATCGCCTATTTGCTGCCCCCGAACCAGCTCCAGATACCGCTCTTGGCCTTGGCAGCCTTATCCTCAACTGTGTGATCAAACTTATCGACGGCCTTGATGGCCTCAGACTTGGCGTCCTTGACGTACGCCTCGGTCTGGCTCTTGATGGAACCAGCTTTCCTGTCGGCGTCAGCCCACTGAGAGAAGGGTTAGCTTCTGGGGGACAGAAATAAAATAAAAATAAAAATAAAAATAAAACCGGCGGACAGTCACCAATGTCGCAGCACGGGAAGAGTCAGAGCACTTACAGCCTGGTCAATCTTGGCACCAGCTTCGGCTCCGTAGCTCTTCAAGTCCCTCTCGGCACCAAGTTTGCTGCCGGGCAGAGCATCCTTGACTTTGGCGGACGCCCTGTGGACGTCACCTACGACTCACACGTTAGATGGCTATACATCATTGCACTGCAAAAACCCAGGACGGAGGGAGGAGGATAGACGTCGCTGTCGTGACAGCTTCGTCGCCAAGCCGCAGCGGCCAAATGGCGTCGTTTCATCTGCCAACGTACTCTCGAACTTGTTCTCAGCAGCCTTGGGGCTACCGCCTGCGCGGTAAAGGTAGTATCCGACACCGCCTGCGGCACCTAGGCCGAGGATGACAGGCATGCGTGACTTGGACATGTTTGTGCGAGAAGTGATGTCTGTACTCGGGAGGGGAATTGGACAATCTTTCTTCAGCAAAGGCGGGAAAGAGAAGGTATTCCGAGATGAAGGAGTGAGTGGCTGGAGAGGAGGAGAACAGAGGTTGAAGGAAACTGCAAGTGACCAGTAATAAGAAGAGGAGGCGAGCTCTGAAAGCTCGGGCTTTGGGAGACGGTAAGGACTTGGGAGGTACAAAACAGGGAAGCACGATCTACTGCCGTTTCCAGGGAGGGAGTGAGCTCTCCTGAAGTGGGTGGATGTCTAGATGTGTCTACAACATGTCACGTTAACGGCGTGGCTCGGCATGATGTAACTAACTACTAGGTACCTAGGTACCTAGTAGTTAGTTGGAGCTGGAGTCGGCTGAGGTGGGACATGGCGATGCATGGCGGAACCGCCTGCGTGGAGGATGGCATTGTCTGTCTCAACTGGAACTTGAAGCCCTCTTGCTCTTCCTCTGTCGCAGGTCCGTAAGGTCACAGGTACATATGTACATAATTGATCGCGTCAAGGCGCTGATTCGCTGGCAGAGGGTTCATGACGTATGCGAATCGATGATGGTGATATGGCGGGGAGCCGTGCGCCTGGTCGACCAGTGACAGGTGGGCTGATTCGGCCGCTGGAATGCATGGGGAGACGGGAGACCCACTGAGACGCTGAGACATATGTAGTTTCCAACCATTGCATCATGGAGAGTTTTGAGAGAGCTGCCAAGTGAGCTATTGTGTCTCGATTGACGACGAATATCCATTCTGGATTTCAAGGCCCGAACTGTGTAGCTGAGCACCCCGAACGCAGCAGCATCTGTTTCTGTTTTTGTTTCTTGTTTCTTGTTTCTTGTCCGAGCCGAGTGCAGCTAACTTGGCCTTTGTGCCTTTTCGCTGCTCCCAAGGCATTTATTTCTCGCCGCTCTTCATGACTGCCAAATCCGTGGGTTTCTCTTCCCCAGACGCCCGTTCATGTGTTGTTCTCTTCTCCCCGTTCGACAGCATTTATGCCTGTCTTAACATCCCTACCGCCAGCTTTGCAGCCCCCATTGACAGACAAGATAGACAGACAGACACCGACGACGTCATTTGCGAGACGGAAGTCGAGCTGCACCGTGACCAATAAGATCTCCCCCTCCACGGGGTGCGGCCCGCCGCAAGCCAGCGTGCCTCGTCGACATTACAATTTTCGACTAAACGTCTTATTCATTTTTACTTTGTGGTTCCTGTACGTACTTTCCATCAATAACAGTATATGCCGATCACAACTTAGAATCCTCTCCATATGACCGCTAAGTTTATCGTGCTCCAACACAGCGCCTGGCAATGGTGAAAGTTCGGAGCTCTCGCCGGGTAGCAGGGCTCAAACCGCGCGACTACGATCACGAAATTGGCCTCGTCAACCACGATGACGCCGAGGGCGAATCAACTAGCAGATCGGCATCTGCCACAAATACTCAACCTGACTCAACAGCATCACGATTGGTATCGTTAGTGGATGATGGTGAACAAGGCGGAGGCCGTCAGGCCAGTAGCAGTCACACTCGCGAAGAACATCCGTGCGTTTCTCATAACAGAGACAATGTGTTGGACCAAGCTGTGTCCGAACAGGATGGAGGTCGCCTAGAGGCGGATAATCCTCCGCCCCAACCACTGATGCAGCCATCAATCGAAGTGCATAGTACGGCCTCTGCTCAAACAATCAACATATTGCCGTGTTCGAAAACGAGCTGACAGCACGATTTTGTAGCGGCAACACCTGGTCTGCTCGACGACCCCCCTCAAAGAATTATACCGAAGCGCCCGCATGAAACTCGTGAGACTGCTATCGATATATTGTACGAGAATGAAAGGGGCGGATTCCTATGCGGCAATGCATTGTTCTCGTCCAAAGCTCTTGGTGGATTGGACCCCCCGGCATGGAGTGAGTACAAAGTGTTTCCTTCAGAAATCTAACGCTTCGTAAGACGGACTTCTGCTGATGAGCGCGGAAAGCAAATGCATTCCATAAACCGTCACCGACAAGCATTTACACCGCCGTAGTTCCAGACCCGTCCTGGGAGTGGGTTTGGCCGGAATGGCGCGTCAATTATCAAGACGGCGTGGACGAGGGAGGCTGGGAGTACTCTTTTGCATTTGCCAAAGCTTTTTCTTGGCACCCACCCAAATGGTGGAATTCATTTGTGCGTAGAAGAGCCTGGATCCGAAAGAGAGCAAGAAGACTAGATTATGAAACTGACTCGAGTGGAAACTTGCTCAACTCGAATTATTTCAGCGTCTGGCCGGCCTCACGCAGCAGTCGACGCCGATCAGCAGGCAGTCTTGCTAGCAGTCGTGTGGCCAGTAAATCGAGCATGACGCGCACATCAGTCAGAGAAGTGGACGAAGAGGCTATGGAGATAGAGGACATAGATACCCTATTATCTGTGCTCCGTACATCAAGAATCGATCGCGAAAAGATAGAGGCCGTTGAAAATTACCTCGAGCATGCCACAGACCTGAGCAAACTCCAAGACGAGATGCATGAAATCATGTCCATCTTCGTGTACCAGGCCTCGCGAAGGCAGTTGTTGGGCCATTTAATGCACAAGTACGATCAGAGTGTCCGTCAATTGGAGCAGGATGACGGCAAGGACGATAAAGAACTGCTACAGCGCAGAGAAGCTCTCGAATTAGCGGTCAAACACGCCGACGAGGAGGTTGACAAGCTGGCGTATTGGAGTGATGTCAAGAAGATGGCTGAACGGGGTGAATTGAGGCTGTCGCTTGACGACCAGAAGTGGTACGACGAACATCCTGGCCTGGATCGCAGCGGGCCGAAGCCCCCGAACGGCGGGGAGTTGCCTGGGTGGAAATGAGATGATGCTGGCTGGCCGTCGATCTCGTCTCTATGAGCTGTATTATTCTTTCTTGGGCGGGACCACTGCACTTCTTTTTGCTTTGGGGCATGGTACATCTGAGCAATCCCTACAGTCTTATGATGGCCCCCCCCCCCCTTTTTTTTTGTCTTTGTCTATGTCTTGTATGGGACGCGGAGAACACGGCATATGCATTCTGGCGAGTAGATCATATTGTTCCAACAAGCAGGCGTGTACAGAAAGAAATCGAGCGGTTTTTTTTTTTTGGCTTGGGCGTTAAAACATGGCGTTTTACAGGCGAAAGCACCTTGACTTTAGGAAATGAAGGAAGACCAACATCAGGGCTCTATTATAGTTCGCTTTCAAGGAAACAATGAGTAAAAATATCGACATAGGACGTTATACTTATGCAGGAAGCTCAAATATGATGTCTGTACACTATTGCGCATGCACGTGACAACCCCGATTGGAGATCGAAGTGCTGCATGCCGGCCCTGCACGTGATAATGTGGATCCAAGTTTTTGTCTTATAACTAATCTCCATCTGCAAACCAGCTTCATTTTCTCTAGTACTAACCAGATATATCACAATGCGGCACGGCACATGACCAATGTCCCTGGGGATCAAGTCAATATGGTGGCCTGGGTCCCGAAAAACTTACACGGCCAAAATATCTCTCCTACGACCACGCGGACCGCGTCCTGGACCATCGGCATCCTCCTTCGCGACAATCCATAGCTCCAACCACGAAATCGCCGAGAACGACATATCCGAAGCGACTGCCGCGCAGAACGTACCACCCGATGCCAACATCGGCCTGCAGGTTCCTGTTGAGCTGGTCAATACAAAATACCCCAGGAATGCCTTCTTCCGAAATGCGTTTCGGGAGACCACCCCTACGGTCCAGGAGGAACTGCTGAGGAAACGCAATTCGCCATACATGCCAGCGGCTCGCGACTATCCGTCCTCGGTAACAACGAAGTCAAGGTTGGCAGAATCGCAGAGAGCGGCTCGTGTGCTGGTAGGTTTCGACAAGATATGGGGAAGCTTTGGCCAAAGGGTCCCCGACTGGACAGAGACATTCAACCTTCTGAAGCGCATGACACCGAAGCGGAGCGAGACGGTCAACATGGCTGCTGTGCGCGTTGTCCTCCCGCCGTCATGGGACATACCCGCCGGGAACAAGCGCGTCGAATACCTAGACGCCACGACCGGACTGGCGGCGAAATTGCGCGTCTCGGTCGATCGCAAGAACCCTTCTACCTTTGTCCTGCGCGGCGAGAGCTCCATTCTGGCTAAGGCCGCCGATGAGCTCGTTAGGGCATGCCCGGACGCCGAGGTATACAAGCTGGGTGAGGTGGCTGCGTTCGACTACAAGGTCAAGCGACTGTGGCCGTCCATCGGCACCGCCGCCGAAGGGGAATTAACAGTGGCGCCGGGCGAGAGAGACGGCATGTGGCTACACGAGGAGGTGCAGACATACTGGATTGACAGGCCGTACGAGCAAACTCCGAAGCCAACCATCTGGACGAAGGAATCGTTCGGCACATACATCACAGCCCTCGTGTGCGGCAAATTGCAGCCCCATCTGGCTCTGAAATACTACCAAGAGGCCCGGCAGGACGGCAAGCGCATCGACACAGACGGCATCCGAGTTCAGCTGATCTTGAATGCCTTCGAGGATCCTTCAGCCCGAGAGTGCATCACACCGCCTGCTCTCAAAATGGCCCTCGCATTCCTGTCCCAAAAGGGCGGCCACCGCGCCTCAGCCGGTCGCCTCCTAAGTCTAGCCGAGAAATGGGGTCTGCCCATGGACACGGAGATGTTCAACCTCATTCTGGAAGGGTACGTCTCCAAGCGCGACGCCGCCTTTTTCCACCGCGTCCTGCAGAAGATGCAGATGCGGTACTTTCGTCCGAACGCCCGCACCTGGCTCCTCTTCCTGAAGCTCGTCCAGCGCGAAGACGAGCGTCGCCAGATCATCGTCGCCATGTACGAAGGCGGCCTCCTCGACGACGCCGCGACTCGTCGGGGCATCGCGCAGATCATGGCCAGTCGCGACGCGTACGCCGCCTTCAGGGCCGGCAAGTCCCTGGACGTCTTCATGGCAGACCAAGTGGTGCGCTACGGACAAGACTGGTTCACGAGAGAGGCGCTGAACCCCATCTTGGCCGAACTCGTGCGCTTCCACGGCCAAGCCGCTACCGGCCTAGCATCCTTCCAAGCCCTCATGGCGCGCCCGTACGAAGACGGCCGCGCCTTCGACATCAGCACTTCGCACACCATCCTATCCACCTGTCTCGAGAACAAAGACTGGACCACCGCCCTCTGGGCCCTCGCCCACATGCACACGCAGTCCTGCGACCCCAACCACCACACATACACCCTCCTCACCGCCCTCGCCATCAAAACCAGCGCCCCGTCCTGCCTGGGCGTCCTCCTCTTCTACGGCCTCCTCGGGCGCAAGCTTCGCTGGCCAGCCCGCCAGCCCATCCAGGCCGTCCTCCTCCAAAGGCGCCTCGCCGCGACGCGCGTCAAAATCTTTCCCCGCCAAATGGCCCGTCTCCTGCGACGCAACCAGGTCGCTTCCGAGGCCGCGGCCGTGGCAGGCGTCGAGTGGGCCATCCTCCGCTCCCTCGACGGCTACAAGCCTGTTCGGAGCCTCGCCGCCGCCCTGGACGTAGCCTGGCGAACTATGGACCTGCCCACCATGCGGAGGGCGAAACAGGGCGTCGCGGACGCAGGAGACGTGGCGCCGCGCGATTTTGCCGTCAGGCTTCGGGACGGCAGGAGGAAACGGCCGCCTGTAACGGTGCACCTCGACGCGGCCTTTGAGCCGGAGAGCATGATTCGGAACTGGCGCGCTGGGAAGGCGTCGGTGTTGGGAGAGGCTGAGATGCGTGACGTGCATAGAGGTGATACTCTGTACTCTGTACCTGATTCTGAATAGAGCGTCGTGTTGTTACTATACTACGTATATAAGTCGCATACAGGGTTTCCAGTGGGCATTGTCGTTGTTACTATATACTACGTACATTATTATGCACATACGAGGTTCCCAGTGGGCATTGTCATTATTACTCTATACTACATACATTAATATTCGCATACGAGGTTCCTTGTGGCATTGTCGTTGTTACTCTATACTACGTACATTAATATGCGCATACAAGGTCCCCAAGTGGGCATTGTCGTTACTACTCTAACTACGTACATAATTATTCGCATACGAGGGTCCCAGTGAGCATTGTAATCAAAACCCAGTGCTTATAAATGCATGTCTCGGTTATGGCGTCCATATTCTGCCTGCAGTTTTGCGAATCCCGCTGCGCCGAGCTATAGCGTTGCCAGGCCAGGTTACATCCACCACCAGATTGTAAAACCGTCCAACGGAGCGAAACCCTCCTGGTCTGACATAGTCTGGGCGTATTTTTTCGTCTCGCGCGTTCCTCTCCCGGCCAATCTAGGTCATTATGTTCGAGCACAATGGTGCCAGTATAACATCAAGTACTGTCCCACGACGCGAACCGCACACCAAGTAAGTCATGAAGAAGGAACAGCATTTGTCTATAGCACGACCTCTGAGGAGTTTGCATGATGCAGCCCACATACACACGCCTTTCGCCCCGCCTATATTTCGGTTCTGTCGACTTCGCGCCCTTTTTGCCAGATGCCTTCAAGCACTCAAGCATGAGAAAATAAAGTAGAAAGAGTATTGGACGTCTCAGGAAATGGAACATGACGACTCAACATGGTGGAAGAAAACAGACATCAACAGTGTTGTAAAATGACAAAACGCGAGCCAAACCCAGAAAGAAAAGAGACACCGTGTACGTTCACTTCTTTCACATCCACCCCCGATTGCTGTTGCTGTTACCCCCTCAAGTCGATTGCGAAGGGAACACCTATTCCTTCTTACTCGCGTTGGCAGTCGTCGTTTGGGCCTTCGTATCCTTCGTATCGTCTTTCTGCTCGTATGCAGCCACTGAGGCTGTCTGGTTGTCTTTGGTGGTTCTTGAGTTGGACCCTGACTCCTGTTTTGATCCGAAAACTGTCGTGTTAGATTGGGTAGTGGGAATGAGAGTGGCGCCTTCTCTATCGGTCGCCGTCGACTTGTTTTTGGACACTTGACTCTCGAGGTCTTGGTCTTCGTCGGTATAATCGAACATTTCGACGTCTTCTGAATCGGTGAGCACCTCTGTGCCATCGCCGAGGAAGATGATTCGACCTCGGTACCCACCAACGCCAAAGTCCCTGCCCTGTTTCTCTGCACCCATCTCATAGCCACTGTTGCTGTTCTCATAATTGTGGTGAACGCCGGGACCACGAAACTCCGCTGAGAAAGAACAAAGGTGGTCAGCTTCAGGTTTCTGTTTTGAATGCCAGCTAGACGGGCATGGAGACCACACGAAAGACAGAAAGGTTCTGCTTAATCTTTGGGGCTATGCCGTACCATACTCGGGGGGAGCGCAAGGGCCATCTCCGTTAGCGACTCTTCTAGCGATCTCCTCATACCATTCGCTCTTCGTCTTCCCATGAAGGAATCCGATGATAGACATGGTCATGTTGTCACACCCAACCCCGCCGGTCTCCGAATTGGAGGCCAAGCAGTTGTCCATCATGTTTTCGCAAATCTTGTCCAAATCCTGCTTGGCGGCGATTCCTCTTCGCACAAACTCGACGACAGCCTGAGAGGATTGACAGTCCCAGATTCCTAAACAATTCTTTATTCAGTAACGCTTTCCGTGAATATTCTTAATATTGCGGAGAACATGAGGCGAGGTAGACCCACCATCACAAGCAAGAACCAGAAACTCATCTTCTTCAGTGAGGTCATGTTCTTCTACATCTGGGAATGCTGTAACGATTTGTTGCTCCGGAGGAAGCTCGGCGCTCTTTTTGAATTCAAAATCGCCGATGGCGCGTGAGAGAGCCAGGTTCCCGTTCACGCGACCAAAGTCGACAAAGCCACCGGCTGCTGTAATTCGATTCTTCTCGTCTAGGGATGGGTGCATTCAACGTTAGTGTGCATCCCTCTGACACGAGATGGAGTGTGGGCAGCAAAACTGGTGCCTCGTTGGCTGCACGAACTTTCAAGCTGGGGCTTGTGGTCCTGGGACATGGGCTTTGCTCGGCCCTTGATACCGAGAACACCTCGGGAATCTCCTGCATTCGCCTACAGAACCCCACGTCAGTAGGTGAGCAGAAGTTCGGGTCGCACCAGTATCACGCTGCAATGCTCAAGCCGATATGGGCGAGATGCAATCTGTCAACATACAACATAAAGCTTGTTACCCGCAATCAAACTGACGCAAGCGGTACACCCTGAAACCTCTTCTTCGTATTTGGGATCTATCGCGATATCATACTGTCAGTATACGCAGATCTCTTGGGGTTGACGTCTCGCAAGAGCATCGATCGAGAGACGCAGGGCGAGAGAAATGTGGCCAGTGCAAAGAAGAGTAAGAATGGGGTCGTACCATTCAGAATGGCTCGATCAGTGGCGAGAAATCCGTCCTTGAGTCCCTGCGCATAGTCGCCAGCTTTAAAGGTGTCCTGCTTAAGAATGATATTGTGAATATTTTCGCCAGTGAACAAGGCTACTTTGTCGCCTCCGTGACCATCGAAGACGCCAAAGAAGGATAACTTTCCCGGATGAATCTTGGGATCGAGGTTGGCATCTTTGCCGAGGTCGAGGACGGTGGTGTGAGCGTCTTCCATGCTGATACGCCAGCCCTGCATGGCGGACACGCCATAAAGGAGTCTTTCATCCTCGCCCATGTCGGAAGACTGTGAAGAAATGCAACAGGAGCATGAGTCAGTAAGGATTTGCTATCATTCCGACGACTTGATGCGCGAGCCAACGATTCGTAGAGGGAAGGGGGTCAAGTCCTGGGTTGTTGGGTCCTCGCTCGCTCGCTCGCTCGAGCCATGCTTATGACGCGAAGCCCCTCCAAGATCTCTCTCTATCTAGACCTTTGAACTGTGGCAAGTTCCTGGCGGGGTACTGGCGACGGAGACGAGGGGCAGGATTGCTCGGACAGAACCACGAGCACGAGGGTCGTGTGGCAGCGAGGCATTGCATGATTCCGCGTGCCGCGTAGAGGAATAGCCGCTGTGAGCGAGGGTGCAGAGAATTTTTTTCGAGGTGCGACGGACGAGACACGAAACACGAGACACGATAGATGACAAACCTTTTCGACAACAGGCTCCGAGAGCGTTTGGCCCATGGCGACAGATGGCGAGCAGCAGCACGGCTACTGCAAGGATGCCCGTGGAAGGAAAATGGAAAGGAATGAAGAGGGAAATCCAAGCGTGTGCCTAACGTCGAGGGAGGGAGAGGATAAGAATGCGAGAATCGGCTCTCCGGCGATACAGCGAGGGCACACGAGGGGCAGCAGGGGTTTGGCGTTGGAGAAGGGTGGGGGGGGGGGGAAGAGATATGCGGGATGCGGGATATGAAGGGAGATGCAAAACGGTGGTGTGTGTTGTGTGTGTGTGTGTGTGGCGAGTGTGGTTGGTTGGTGGTGGTGTGCGGCGCAGGCAGAATTTCTGAGTGACTGACTGGCAACCACTGGTACCACCCACTCACTCACTGTATTACCGCAGCAGCGCAGCCAGTACTAACTAATACAGTGGGTGTGGCTGGGACAGGTGCGCTGGGAGTTGCGCTGGAACGCTGTGTCCCTGCTGCCGCCAACAGCAACAGACTGCCCCAAAAAGCCCCCAATCATGCGTCTAGACAGAAGAATCACACAAAGTTGCAGAGCGCATCAGTCATGGCCAAATCAAGCTTAACCTAACCTGCTTTGGGTTACACCGCACGCACGTGATATACAGATGCGCCCAAGATCAAATGTTGCCGCAGTGTCAACACAAAGGCCACAGCCCTCAGTCATGTTCGACTCAATTGTCGCTCCAGCTCTGGCAACGACAACGGCATCGTTCACGCATCCTCGAATGTTGCATGATGAACGGCTCGCTGTTCACGTCAAAACAGCCTTACTACCAGAACCGGCGTCGCAATCCCGCGAACCTGCATGTCTAAGCTTACATAAGCCACCCTGCAAGCGGCCGGGAAAATTTGCGACTTGTGGCTGATGGTCGCGTGATCTCAATCGTTATTACGTGTTCCACCACACAGCATCTGCCGGCTGTCCATGTGGCGCCAGACTTGGTTGGATCAAGCAAGCAGGAAACGACTGCTCCAACCTTGCCGTGCCTCATGCCAAATCCAAGTTCTCGTCCACGACTGGCGATGGGCATGGAAAGGGCCGTCTATGATGCCAACATGGAGCCATGGGGCTCTTGTCGGGGGCATTTCGTGCTGCTCTATGGGCCCAGCCGGGGCTAAGGAAGTGTCTGGTACTTAGTTATTTTGCCCCGCTGGCGGATAAACCATGTCTGTCACCTTCCTCTACCTAGTCGAACCAGGGAGCTCCTTCTTCCAAAAGGTGTTGGTCTTTGCGAGCCCGCAATGATGTCCTCGACTCTGGTGCTACCTTCCAGGTCGACACAAGAACAGGCCAGCGTCATACATATAACGGACCCTCTCTCCTCTCCTCTTTTCTTCCGCCGCACAGCCTGCCGAGAGGTCAAGCGTGGAAGGCTCGGAAATTCCAAGCCGGAAAACGTAATCTCATCTACTGCGCGCTATCAAACATGGGCATCTGTCCGAGACGGGAACTAGACTGAACATGGCCAATTTGACATCCGATAGCTGGAAACTCAAGGGGAAAAGGAACTGTATATGAATATATTTGCAAGAATATTTCGTTTACGCCAAGCGTCCATCCTGAGTCCCGTGCACAGCTCGCATAATGCCTCAGAGATGACAACCTAGTCTCTCCGTCTCAATTTCGTAAATTCGTCGAAGTTCCGTCTGTGTCGTACTGCAAACCATATGAATCACCGTAGCCACTAAAACCTACGCTTACGATACACGAACTGGCTCACGCATGTAATATTTGAATGTCACGCTCCAATTCTCTTATATTCACATAATAGAACTACTTGTGCTGGTATCATTCATTGCCCCCCCCCCCCAAATTCCGCTTCTCCCATCCTCATACAAGATTAGCCACAAGATGCAAATGCAACACATTAACACACTATTTGCTCACAGAAATGCCTTGAAGCTTTGATCAGACACCTTGCCTGAATGCTCTCGCAGCCAGTCTTCATCCCCAGCCTGCCCTCTCCCTCCAAACATGTGGACGTCCTCCCCACTGATGCCACTCGACTTTGAAATTATGCTTGCGGACGGTCCCAGCCGTTCGGGGGCGAGCCTGGAATTATGAGCATTGTCTCCCCGGCGAAGCGGCGAAACGAGCTCCGAGCCGGCATTCCTGCGATCATGGGCCGTGTCGAGCCGCAAGGGATGGAAGGGGGCCTCGTCGACGAGGTCCCTGTACGAACGCTCAGTCTTAGTCGGACTGTGTCCGCCTATTATTCTCCAGTTCTCTGAGGATCCGAATGATATGTTGGTTGCAACACTCTTGCCGCTTGGCTGCCGTGAGCCGGCGACGGCCACTGCACTGGGCCTTGTGAGCTCCGGAACACTCTCACCGGCTTCACTGTCCGAAAGGGTGATCCAATTTGGCTTCAAACGGGCTCTGGCCGTGGAGCCGGTGTTCCATTCTGTAATCGGGGCTGTGCTATTTTTCAAATCGTCGTCGAGATGAGGCAACGCAGCGGAGCTAGATGTCAAGTCCGAATAGCCGCCAACACCGTGATATGAGAAAGGAGATTGATGAGGCCTGTGCGCAAAGAGAGGAGTAGGGTGTGCGCTAGAGACTTCATCTAGGGTAGGCAGTGTAATATCCAGGGCTAGGTCTCTCCTGTGAGAAGGATATTCTGCGCCAGCAAAGACTTGGCGAGTCGATTCCGGATACGTCATGTCGAGTTGCTGGCTTCGAGATGATCTGTCACTGACTGCTAAGCCACCGTTGCCTCCGTCAATGGTCACCCACGATTGCCTTCCGTCCTCACTAGCCACGTTGCTGACGTTTCTGATGGTTGTTGTCCGCGCTGCATCAACCATCATGCTGTGAGGTATCCCGGAGGTGGACATATCACCCAGTGTCTCTGAACTCCTTCGTTGAGATGACATGGGAGAGTGGTCGTCTGCAAACGCCATTTTAGCTGCTTTGAAATCTAGTGTCTCTGTGTGCACAAAGGGGTGTCTGCCCATCGCGGCGGCTTCCCGCATCGATGAACCAGAACCATTGACTCGTAAAGTGCTGAGAATAGGATTGGAAATCTTTGCGCGGTATCTGCGACCAAGGTAGTTGTTTCTACTTTGACGTCGCCGGAAGTAGCACACCATAATCATGAGCAGAATCGCCACAAATATGATGGGTATAATGGTGGCCAGAAGTATTTCGCCAGTACTTAGGTGGCCTGGCTGGGTCTGTCCCTCCCCCGAGAGGCCATCATCTGTCTGTGTAGGTGTGGTCGTGCTCGTGCTCGTGGTCGTTGGGGATGTTGGGGTGATGGTGGTTGTAGCGCCATCGGCGGCGAGGAAACTGATATTGGCCGTTTCTCTCTCCGCGATATTGGAGCTCTTGGATGATGCGTCAACGACTAGCTTATAGCTTCCGATGGATGTTTGTGGCACTTGGCCAGACAGCTTCAAGCCGTTCACCTTGATCCATCCCTCACTTGGGGTCGTAGAAATTTTGACAGCCACATCACTGGAGTTTTTGAAGTATTTCGCCAAATCAAGATCGAATTCGCTCCCAGGTCTGAGCTTGATATCTTCTATCGTCGACGCAAAGAGGCCAGTGTCGACATTGACAATAATGAGAACAACAAGATTGTCCGACAAGCTGTCCTTGAAAGTGAGTGTGAAATTAGCGGCGCGGTCTTCATCCTTGGGAGTTCCTTTCAGCCGCCAAGTTTTATCATCGAAAGATAGCCAACTTGGCATGTCCGTAGCTGTCACTGCAAGGCCAGCTGGGGCAACCTGCTTGCCATCCAGTTTGATGCCACTCTCGAGGCCATTATAGTTGACCTCGAAGCCTTGGGTCGCGTTTAGTGTAATGACGGGATTGTCTATGGTAAGTTTATGGCTTCCCACTACAATGGAAAACTTGAGTGACGCTGCAGAGAAGCCTACAATGTCCGATGCAACCAGATTGAAGTCAAAGGTCTCGGGCGGTTGAACGAGAGACTCGATCGGCGGTGTTCTTCCACTGAAGGTCAAGGACGACGCATCGAATTGGACCCAGGCTGGCAGAGGGCTGCTGTCTCCGGATACGGCGTAATAGTTCAAGCCAGATTTGCTGAAAGTCCCTTGATCAAACGAGAACTTGAAGCTTGTGGATGGATACGACAGAATGGAAGATGGAGCAGAGAAGTTGCCAAAGTTCTGAATCTGTTTTTCGAGAGGAATTTGGACTTGAGGTGCTTGCTGTCGCGAAACAACGATAGTTGCGTTCATGGAAGTCGAGCCCTTTTCATCCGTCGCAATGATATCGACCGTTTGCCCAACCACCTCTCCTGGGGGTACATCCTTATCTCTTGGCGTGCCGAACAGACGTCTTCCTGCACTATCGATGGACAACCAGCTTGGATGAGCGGCGAGCGAGTACGAAATTTTGGAGTCGGACTGAAAAGTATATCGTGAAAACGGGTATGAAAAGAACTTGTCTATGCGGGCAGCAAGCGGTAGCTGCGCGTTGAATGGGAAAGAGACAGTAGGTTGGCCGTTGGTCAGCTGGGCAAGAGGCAGCAATGCCACAACCGCCAGCAGTGAAGGCATCACGAACCACAATGGTCTCGAAGCACTCTGAGAGGCTTGTTTCCGTGCGATGAGTATGCCCCCTCACGAAGCCATTCACGACGAGATTCAAATTGGCCAGGGCAATGAAAACGAAAAGGAAGAGCTAAGAACAGAAACTGATGATTCAAAAGGGGAGTAATTGAGCGAACGATGAGGAAAGGATGAACTGCGGTAAGGCACCACAGATGAGACGAGAAGAAAGACTCGCAAGTTTTAGAATAGCCATCTTCAGCGCTCTACAGGCAGAACTACTGCCTCCTTCATTCCTCAGACAATCTGATCGTGGGGTCATTGTGCGGGCTGCGAGCACGCCTGGACAGAGCGCGTAGATAGAGTATGGGCACATGTCCCATTGCAACGAGGGGCGCAAATGTCTTGGAATAGAAGTTTCTGCTGGGTGTAACGAGTGAACAGTAGTAACGCGCTGATCCAGTGGCGCGGGATGCGAGGGCTGGGAATAGTGGAATGCATTCCATCGCGACGATGGCCGAAACGTGAGACAGCAGGAAGGTTGAATTGCAAGAACAAAAGCCAAGTTCCAGCCCTGCCTTTTGCCTTTTGTCCATGCAATTGCCAGATTGACCACATTTTCATTGCAGAAATGGAATATTCGTCTCTTCTGCCTGGTCAGGCAACGACTAAACCATGCATGTAGTCAGCAGCTTGCACGATCCGTCATGTTGAGCCTGCGCGAGTAGATGAGGGAGATGGCGCAGCAAGGGAGATGACTTCAGTAGCTCCTACAGGGCTGTAACGCCGTTCTGATAGTCGCCAAGGGTGCCGAAAAGAAATCATTGCTCAATAAATGAGTGTATGAGGTATGCAAGTAAAGCCTTCAATGTTATTTGGTTAATATCGATATCGACATCGATAGGCACACGCATACGCATACGTGATGAATTTCTGGGGCACTGGGGCAGCGGGCCACCAGCAAGCGCGACGCGTAAAGTGGCCCACACTCCACACAAAGAGATTGTTGTCAGGAGCATGAGATGGCATATTGAACCTTACGAGCCGGTAATCGAGCGAGCTCTTTCGGCCAACTGACGTGATGCCTTCCTCAGGCTATTAATCGCTGCCGCATTGCCAGCAAACAATTCTGATACATGATCTAGCATTATTTAAGCAATCGACTTCCTGTGCCTCGCCCACCAGACAGTCGTGGGGGGAAGGACTGCGGCTTGTATGAGAAGACTCGGTCGTTGTCGTAAGGCAACCATGTGGTTCCATCGGGTATTCAGACTTGGTGAACAGCTTTTTCGTCAGCTCTCTGTGGTTCTTGTTGGATTGTAGTGAAGTTTGGGAGGCCCGATCCTTGGCACTGCCGGGCAGAATCTATCTATTGGGAGGAATATTCCGTAGAGGAATAGCCCTATTCAGCTATGAAAGTGAGCCATTTTTGTGGGTCATGTCGACACTGAAAAATTGGGACTTCAACCCTCCTTGGCTCCTTCTCGATTTGTTACGTTCACAACCAACCCTATACTGCTGCAGCCAGAAACTAAACCGCGTTGGGACTTGTGCATGCGCGTTTTGACAAATGTAACAACAACAAAAAAAAAAAAGGAATAGAGAAGTCAAGAAAAGAAAGAAAGACAGGTTGCGCTTTAAATCTCCTTGGAAACACAGACGAACTGAATTCACTCGAGCCACGGTGTCTCTGTCGTGATGAGCCGCTCACCCTCACCGCCTCTCGATCCTGTCGCGGTCAGTGAGTATCTAACGCCTCTTCCCGACCTGAAGCAGGCGGGCAATGCTCGGATTGACTTTGATGGCCAATTGAGCGCACCGCTGGAGTATCACGAAGATGTAAGGACTGGTTGCGGTGGCCAGACCTGGCCAGCAGGGTTGGTACTTGGCAAACACATGCTGCGATATCACAGACAAGAGATGCAAAGTGCCAGAATGTAAGTTCTTTGTTACTTCAATCCAACCCAAACTCAACCCAAAGGAGAAACAAGGTCAACACCAGGAGGCCACAAATGGATGTGCTTTACTTGTCACCGGTACCTAGTTTTGCAAACTAGTAGTCAAATTGGAGAACGTGTCCTCAGCAGATCTGATTTCCCCAAGTATCAGGTCTGAACCAAGCGGTCAAGTGCACAAACACACTACTTCTTTTTTGCCACCCGTCACATTTGGCATATCAAGACATAGGGAAATGCTGACTCAAACCCTTGGCAACTGCAGATTGGAACTTGGTGCTGGTGGCGGGCTCGTGGGACTAGCGGTGGCGCTGGGATGTGGCGGCAACAGCAGACTCTTGGTGACTGACCAGCAGGAAATGTTTGAGCTGATGAAGACCAATATCCGACTGAATAAGCTTGAAGACAGAGCACAGGCGCTGGTTCTAAATTGGTATGTTTTCCACCATGTTCCCTCTGTACCGTGCGCCTCCTGTTTCGAGGAATGGGATTCCCACCACGTGCGCTCGGAGTATTTGGTTGATGCTTGTTTTGCTTGCCCTGATGTCCTTGACTTGGCTAACCCATTGCTTTGTGAGTTTGCTACAGGGGGGGCGAAAGCCTTCCGAAAGAGGTTATATCACAAAAGCCAAACGTCATTCTTGCGGCAGAATGCGTCTACTTTGAGCCAGCCTTCCCTCTTCTTATGCAGACATTATGCAGTCTGTTCCTCTTGAATGACGAAGCCATTGTGTACTTTTGCTTCAAGAAGCGGAGAAGGGCTGACATGCAGTTTGTCAAGATGGCTAAGAAGGCCTTTCTGGTGGAGGAGCTCTTTGACGAGGACCGGCCCGTGTTTCAACGACAGGCCTTGTTTCTATTCTCTTTTCGGAGCAGAAGCAGAAAGAGGCCGTCGATTTGCGGACATGTTTATGCATCACTTCCTTCTGCTGTAGGGAGTTTCAAAGACGGCGATTTGAACGCAAGTTGCACTGATGGCAAGGATTCACACGATAGTTGATGCACTTGTCACTTATAACTGTTGGCAATGACTTTGCGGTCTATTCTTTCGTTCCATCGGTGTACGACGCCAAGGGGAGGGATGTGGCAGCTCGACTGGCGCAGACGACGTTAGTTTTTGTCTTTGTCGTTGATCACGGTCGTGTCACAGTTCCTTTGATGGCCTGCTGTGAGACAGCCGTGGTTAGGTGTCAGCGGGTGAAGATCTATTGAGCCATGCATGTACTCCGTAGGCAACCTGATGTCGTGGGTCATCATCGGCCAATTCAATTGACATAATAGGTACTTAAGTGTCCTTCTAGATACCTAGGTACCTAGGTACTTACGGAGCACGTATTAGCCGCTTGCGGTTCCAGCGCGTAAGCACGGGGAGATACAAACAAAAGTCTGGTGATTGATACGTGGTTGTGCCCTGTGGGCCGTTTCATCTTTGAAGGCTGTCGGGCCAATCAGACAGCGGAGCGTTAGGTTCACACAGTGAGAATAGCACGGTACAACACAATACACTGTTGCCATTGTGGGAGGGAAACAAGCCTTCCAGAAAAGCCTCGGCTTAATATTCATGGAATCAAAGACAGTCAAGTCAATCAGTCACAGTCAGCATCTGACCCCACGACCAGAACAAAAGCAGGCCGTACATAACAACCATGAGCCTCACATCAACGGCCACAGTTCCTCGAGCGCTCCAAGAGACCAACGAACTAAAAATAAGCCACTAACGGCTGATAGCATATCGGACAATGCACTCCAGCCTTCACAGCAGTGCGATCGTGACGGCTGCTGCTGCAACCCAGGCCTGGATATGTGCAGAATGTGGGAGGAGGACTTGCGCCGACACGGAACAAGGTGGAATGGAACATTGCTTGCCGCGGATGGTGACGCAATGCAGCCCTTTGAGTGTGACAGAGGTGCAGTGCTGTGGTGTGCTGTCTGGTCTGGTAGGTTCCTGTGGTTCCTGTGCACGAAATGTTGGCAGCGTCTGGTGTCACGTCAACCCTGTGTGTGAGAGAGAGAGAGTGTGTGCATCTGCAAGCGAGTCAGTTGAGCAACCTCGGAATATGATCTGGCGACGCGGATTATTACCAGAAGCGGCCCTGAGCAGCCCCAGCCACCCGAGGCCAATCGGCGCAAGGACGGATAAAGAGAATACGGGGGAAAAGGAACATTGAACGCAAATTGTTTGAAGAGCCTGACTTCCAGGAACGCTGAGGAAACGTTGCGCCGTCACTTCGCCCCTAAGCCCCCCCCCCCCCCCCCGTCAGCTTCTTGTCCCCTTCCCACTCGCCCGGGACCTTTTGCTTCCGCCCAGACCTCCTTAGAGCCATTGGGGGTAAAAGCAGAGTAAAAATCGGGCACTAGTTCATGACAAAGGGACCCCTATGTTAGTGAGAACTCAGCGAGTCGTCAAGCATGACGTGTATGGTCCCGAATACGGACGGAGTATTCTTAACAAAAAGCGCCGAAAGTAAATCGGGCAAAGTGACAGCTGGCTACAAACAAGTTGTCTCAACGCGCCCTTCTCAAGAACAAGGGGATGGGGCACATGATGTACGGACAGGCAGGTGGATGGAGGGCACGCTCGCGACACGCCGGCCGGCAATGTAGTCGGACAGACCGCGCTGTGGCGTGAGAGCACAGGACTAGACAGCGCGCTGTCCGTGCCCTTGGTTCCAGCTTAGGGCGGTGTGCCCCCTTGACCTGTGGTAAGGCAAGGCGCTAGGTACCTAGGTACCTATTCAGGGCTTGGGCCCGGGCTCCACTTTTCGCACAATGCAGCTGCGTGCTCGGGTACCTGGATTTTGCAGGGGCTAGGTGTCCACGAAGTGCCGTAGTGATCACTTGTTGTTCATCGGTCAAGATGCAGCTACAGGTCTAGTACGGAGTTCTCGCTCTAGAGCGAGATTTACGCGTACCTGTGCCTCGACATGGACCTAGGCTAGGTGCTGTACATTCAGGAAACCTCGGCGCAGGTTGTTAGACTCGTCTCCCAGGTACGACTCACGTCCTATTGGTCCTGAACAGGCCCTTGCCCCACGGTGGACCCTACAGCGCCAGGTCCAACGACAAGTCAATCACGGCCGTTAACCGCTAGGAGAAAGACGGTTCCCTTGTTCCAAGGGCAGGCAAGCCGTCCGACCAAAGGGTGAAAACCTCCCCAGCCCAACGTCCAACTTGACTACGTTCGCACGTTCGTTCCGCTTGTTCGCTCGTGGCTGTGTTGTCCCAACGTCAACTGGCTACATGGAGAAGATGGGAGCCCAACGTGGCACTTGCCAGTGTAAAGTGGTCTCGTGCCTCCATTTGGGGCTGTTTTGGCGCTGCAACTTGGCCTTCTGTGCTCTGTATCGAGTGCGCCAGAGCGGGATTTCGAAAATAGCTCTTGATCAGGAATGTGTGTGCTAGCAGCTATACTACCTACCTAGGTAGGTAGGTAGGTACACCCACTGTATGTATGTATGTATGTATGTATGTATGTAGTTGTGTACCTGGCTGGTTGCGCCGCAGATGCCAAAACCACGCCCACCCATGCCGCTGCTGTCCTTGGTTCCCTCCCGAGGGCTGCCACCCACTAATACTCCGTATGTATGGCCCGCTCTTGTTCCGACTGACCTAGCGCAAGTACCTGGGACGCACAGGTACCTTATGCCCCTGCAGCGGGGACACACAGTGGACCCGGGCCGACCTGTGAGAGGCCAGCAGCGGCCGCGCGCATGGGGCCCAGTGCCAGTGAAATCTGCCCCCGCACGAGGATCTAGGTACCCGAGCAGGCAGGTACCCAAGGCGGGGCCCATCTAGACAATGCGCCAGCTGCAGGAACCTATCAGAAAGCCTCCCGCTTCATCAAGCGTTTCTTGGCTCCCCTGACTTGCAACAGCACAGCAAACTTGATATTTCTTCTGCACTTCCTCCTCCAACTCTTTTTTTTTTTTCTTCGCATATTCCCTTTCCTCACCACTTTCCTTCATATAGACCAGAGGTTCAACAGTCTTTTTGTTGTTTGATTTTTCACCTCACGCGCAGGACTCCGCTTGCATCACACTCTTTCGCTTCGGCCGTCGTCAACTTGACTACAACGAATTTTTGTTGACAGACCAACAAACCAGCTTGGGCTTTCTTCCCAGTTACCAAACGAACGTAAACTGCTTTGCGCCGCAACCGCACACTCATTCGCGAATTCGAGATCGAAGCCTTCTTGTATCATTCAGCTCAACGTATCGCCGGCCACCATGAGATACTCAACTGTCGCCTCTGCCGCCTTGATCGCTGTGGCTGCTGCCCAGCCTCATCGTGCGAACCACAAGCGTCTCCATGTTCGCGATGTCGGAGCCCGCGATGTTGCCGCCGAAGTTGTTTGGGTGACGGTGACTGAAGTCGTCACCGAGGTGATCGATGCTACTACCACTTTCTGGATTCTTCCTGGCGAGGAAACAAGTGGCATTGCTTCTACGAGCGAGACTTCTTCTCCCCCGGCCCAGCAATCGTCCGAGGCCGCGCCTCCACCTCCTCCCCCAGCACCTAGCACCACGTCTACCTCTGTTGCTCCCCCTGCTCCTCCCCCTCCCCCTACTCCTACTCCTACTACTTCCTCTACCTCTGTTGCTCCTCCTCCTCCGCCCCCTGCTTCTACGTCGACTAGCAGCTCTGTCTACTCTGCTGCTCCATCACCACCAGCACCCAAGCCTGAGGCTGCCGCCGCTGCCCCAGCGGCTCCCATCAACAACAGCAAGAATACGGACGGTGGTAGCGATGGTGGCAGCCCGGGCCATTCTGGCTCCGGTCAATACAAGGGTGATATCACCTACTACAATATCGGTTTGGGTTCTTGTGGTGACGACGACACTGGCAAAGACAACACCGCCAGCGTTGTTGCCCTTTCCCACCTCCTCATGGGCACCCAGTCCAACGGCAACCCCATGTGTGGCAAGACCATCACCATCTATGCCAATGGCAAGTCTACCACTGCCAAGGTTGTGGACAAGTGTATGGGCTGCGCCTTGGATGCCATTGATGTCAGTGAGAAGGTGTACATGGATCTTTTCGGCAGTCTCGACTCTGGTCGCATGCCAGTCAGTTGGTCCTTCAGCTAAGTGGCCGCTTCGGGAGTCTCTCCCGCAAGAGGTGTTACGACATGCTCATAGTCTGTGCTGCGCACGGCCAAGTTGGATCTCTACCCATGTAGCGGCAAATGCAGGAACGCCAGCGTGATGATGGCCTTGCAAATGATGACATTTACGAATCTGGGCAGGAACCTTTTTTTTTTTTCCTTATCATTTTTTGGGTCCGATAAAAGTATCCGGCGCTGAACGGAACAGGAGCTTGGCGATGTATGGGGAAGATATACCACAAAAGACTGACCTTTGCGGATCACCCAGGCGTCTTTTCGCCCAAACAGGCGTTCGTTGGAATTCTCTTTCTGTCTATGGCGCTCGTCACAAACGTGCTGTGCTGTGCCGTGCTGTGACGGCGCAATGGTCAAGGGACGGGAAGAGTGACTAGTCTCTTTTACCATTCTATGTAAATATCCTTTTCTGGGGACTGTTGTAGGACCCTATTTTGCTATGGCAGTACATCTAGACCGCTATCTCGGGAGCAAGTATGTTGATTTTGTGACGAGGTAGAGAACATGCGGCCTGCGGCTGTCATTCAAACTCAAGTATTGTTCTGAATCAAATGTTGTAATGTGAACCACGTGGATGCCATGCCATATAAGCTCCGAATTAATAAATACACGTAGCTCCAAACCAAGAATGCCACTTGCTGCTCATTGAGCGTATCCCGAAATGGTAGGTAGGAATGAAACTCCTTGAAAAGAGGGCACTGATTCCCGAAATGCAGGTATGCATTCCCTTGGAAAGAGGGCACCGCGTTGAATAGTTAGTTGTATGCCGCCGCAATCACAAGAAGCTAAGCAGCTCCTCGACATACCGCCTCGTGTCCACCCCGATGCCCTGCACCAACTTGCTCGCCCCCTCGGCAGCACCCCCTTCTGCGACGATGCTCCCGAACCCAGCGTGATCGCTTGCCCTTCTAAGCAGGAAGATCTCCTTGCTGACGCGCCGAGACGCCATCTCGGGCCCTTCGTCGCCCCGCTGCTCACTAGAGGCGCCATCGCGAACCGGATGCGCGGGCGTCTCCTTGTCAAACAGCCTCGTCCAGACGATCCACCACCCGCGATTCGTCTTCTGCGTCCTCTCCAGATCCGTCTTTTCCGACCGCGTGAGTGCGTGGATGGTGAGGAGGTGAAGATGCGTATTTAGTGCGTCGGCGCATGACCAGGCTTCTGACGAAGAGGCCTCGGGGATATTGGGGATGGTGGAGTGCACGGTCAGGGCAGGTGGGTTCCATACGAGGGTATGGATCGCGTTTGTCCTGGAGGTCTGGGTCTGGGTCCGGGGCTCCATGTCCGGGCGGTAGGTCGTGTTCGCGAGGAGCGGCCTCTTCAGAGGGGAGAGCTGGTGGTGCAGGGAGCGGTAGAGCGAGTCCAGGGCCAGGGAGTCTGTGCGGAGGCGGAAGAGCATGGTGAAGATGAAGGGGCGGTTGACGTAGACTACCACGCGGAGTTTCTCGGCCTTGTTGAGGTCGTGCGAGCTGTAGCCTGGGAGCATGTTGCCTGCGACTTGGGACTGGGTGAGCGCGCAGCCTGGGTGTTGGAAGTCGCGGATGATGGTGGCGTCCGGGCGGCTGGAGAGCTTGTCTTCGAGCTCGAGGTTGACGGTGCGCAGGACGGTGCGGACATTGGTGTCGGAGGGGACGTCTTCCTCGATGGGACCTTTGAGGCCGATGAGGTAATGGCCTTGCGTTCCGGACGAGGCGCCTTGCGGAAGGTGAAGGGGTGTGCGGGGCGGCGGCGGCGGCGGCGGCGGTGGTGGTGATGATGATGCTTGCGCGGGTGGTGTGATGGAGTGAGACGATTTGGATGTCGTGGAGGGGCTGGTGTTGGAGGTGGTTTGGGATGTTCCTGGGATGGTCCAGTATGAGCCGTAGCCTAACTTCATGTAGCTGAGCATTTTGTCTAGTTTCCCATCTTGGACTTCCTTTACATGGGATTCACTTTGGGCTTGTGGTTGAAGCTTCGCTTGAGCTGGCGTCGCGCTCGTTTTTGCTTCTTGGGCCTCAAGTGTCTCTGGCTGGTGCTGCTCCTTGGTTTGCTCGTCTTGCGTCGGTTGCAACCGTGCCTCCTCATTCGGCTTTGCCGGTTGGTGCTCCTGCTTCTTCACCGTTGAAGGATGCATTTTTGGAGATCCGTTGTCATGCTTCGCCCTTTCGTCCACAGACTTGTTGGTCCGCCGACCACGCGCCCTCCTCGTTGATGTTGGATTCTCAATCACGCCGTATGCATGGTCTCCCCATTGATAGAGATCCTCCATCCAGTGCGTCACATCCCTCACAGACTTCCTGCTCAACGCGCCCACGCCCAAGAAGATGGCCCCATCCTCGGCAGCAGGCTCTCCACCGGTACCCAACCACTGAGGCTCGAGTGTATCCCTACAAGCCCCCTTGGCATCATCTCCATCTTGGCCATTGCCGAATTTGGAGACAACCAGGTCGACGAGACCCTCTATTCTTCCGACAAGGCCCTCGAGCACTTCGCGCTCACCACTCCCGCGTTGCTCCTCGCCGACGCCGACGCCTAGCTCGCCCGAGACAGCAATGTTGATGCCACCAAAGATGTTGCGCACGGGATTGCCATGGAGCATCACGTTCCACGTCGAGAGGAACAAGTCCCAGTATCGGCTGAGGATGGCAACGAACATGGCTCGCTTGTTGCGAACAAAGAGGGCGCTAAGTGATGTATCATGGTGCATGAGGAATATGCTATGTGCGCGAAGCAAGTCTTGTAGGAGCAGGGACGCAGGCTTCAGTTCTCTGCTGGAGTATTCGAACTTTTCCTCCTGCTCTTCCGCGGATTTCACAGGTAACCGCGGTGGAAGCGGCACTCGAGTGAAATTGATGCTCTGCATAAGCGGGTTAGTATTATCAGCGACGGGGACAAAGTCTGTCCCCCTCCCCCTCCTGCCTCTCACTTGCTTTTGGCGCGTGCAGTAAATCGCCACAAGTCAAGCAAAGCCGAACAAAGACTCAGCCTCTCAATTTTGATGTCCGGTTGACTTACAGCAAGAACCCACCATCCTGGCTCCAACTCATGAGTAATGACCCGGCTCTTCTCCGTGTCCACTGACTCCAACGAGGCGCCATCTGCAAATCCGCGGCTGAAGTTGATCATGCCTTGGGCAAGGCCAATCTGTCGCAGGCGCTCGTTGCGCTCCTCCTGAGAGACGGCATCCGTAGGACGTCCCCGCGTACGTTTTCTCTCTTTGCCCGCATTCTGTGTGACATCCGAAGCATAGTAGACTATCTGGTCATCAATATTATCGTCTGCGTTGCCGAGACAGGGATTGAATATAGCCAAGAATCCTAGGTGAGCTGGGACTATTGAACCTGCTGTTACTGCGGGACGGTGTGCCATGGCGGGGTTTTTCCGTTGGCCTGCTTTCCCCCTTACCACGACATGTACTGTGGCAAGGGAGGGCGAGAAACTGGTCAAATATTGTGTCTCTAATGCCTGTACCGCATAACGAAGGCGTAGCTGGGAGGTGCGAGGACAAGAAGGCGAACGTGGTCAATCGTGGAGGACTTGCTCCGGGCAATTCAAGGTGAGCTGAAAGGTGAGCTGAGCTGAGCTGAGGTGGGATGGATGCTTGTGGAGCCGGGGTCGTTGCCGTTGCGTCATGTTTCGAAAGCTTCTTGTAGCCCGTCACACCGCAAGATGTTATATACACACCTAGAGGGCAGGTAGGAGGTACACATGCTTACAGAGCACAGATGTTCAGATGCTAAATCCATCACGTGGCCCTGAGGATGGCACGAGACAAGGCAAGAAACCAGCCTAACCCTTATTTTACTATTATTTTATTTGTCTATTTAAAAAAAGAGTTCAGGGTAAACTCAGCAATCTCAAGTCCATCTCCCCAAAAATGTAGCATGTCTCATGAATTCTAAACCATGTTTCTTCTCCTTTACCAATACTTTACCAAGCAATCCTGGCCAGAGGACCATTAGGAAACAGTCTCACAATCAACTTTCTAATCTCGTCCATGACCAAAATACCAAGTGCCAAAGGAATCGGAATCAACCAGAACCTGATGGGAACGCTCGCCGTGCCAAACAGATTCTGAATGCCCGACACCTCTGTGACGAAAATGGCAATGCAGAGAGAGATCAGCATGCCCAAGATGAGCCACGGGTTGCGTCTCTTCTCAGTGATAGGGTCGGCTTGCACGATGCTGAGTCGTCGGTTGCGCACGGCCAGGATGTTGCCCCATTGCAAAATCACGAGCGTGACAAAGTACACGCTCTGCCCGACCGAGTTGAAATGGGTCAGCTCCTCCTGCGTGTATCCATGAAAGCCCTGAGAGTACTTTTCGAAGGCGAAGAAGAGGTCTTTGATGGGAATGCCCGCAGCTTGCCAGAAGTACAAGAAGAACATGGCGTGTGCGGTGCAAGTTTCCATGAAGCCAGTGAACAGATAGGCCTGGATGTAGATCTTCATGTTGATGAGATGGTCGCGCTTGTGGTTTCGAGGCGGCAGGGATAAGAGATCAAACTCCTCCTTCTCCATGATGAGAGAGAGGGAAAGAAAGAGATCGGTAAAAACACAGATGATGATCATGAGGAATGCGCTGAGCGGCAGCGGGACACCAAAGAAGACGTTGACCATGACCGGCCAGATCTCGGACCAGGAACCAGCGGGCAAGAGGTAGGCAATGACCTTCTGCAAGTTCTGAAAGACAAGACGGCCCCATCGGATAGCTTCGATGATGGAATCAAACTTGTCGAGAAGCACGAGGTCAGCGGCTTCGATCGCCACATCGCTCCCTGTGACGATGGCAACCCCGACATCAGCAGCTCTCAAGGCAGGGGCGTCGTTAACACCGTCTCCCGTGACAGCGACAACGTTGTCACGCTTCCTGAATTCTTCCACAATCCGCAGCTTTTGTTCCGGAGTGGTACGTGCAAAGACGATTTCTCCATATTCGCACACCATGTCCCAATCTGGCTGCAGGAGACACGCCAGATCATTACCCTCGAGCAATAGGCTGTGCCGCTCGCCGTTCTTACGAGCTTTCCCCAGCTGCTCGTGAAAGCCTTCTGAGGATTGTTTGATGGTCTCGACGGTGTCAGGGTCCGTTTCACCACTAAATATGCCAGTATTGCGGGCAATGGCAGCGGCAGTCAGACCGTAGTCGCCGGTGACCATGAAAAAACGAGCGCCAGCTCGTCTACATTCAGCAACAGTGTGGGCCGTCTCAGGGCGCGCGGGGTCGATGATTCCGAGAATGCCCACGATGGTCAGATTCTCAATGGCTCCCTGTGCAATCTCGTCACTGAATGCGTTCGTGCCAAGGGGGTGTGTGGCGGTATATGTTTTCTCGCAAAGCACAATGACACGCTCAGCGTTTCGAGAAAGCCTGTCTTGGTAGGCCTTGAATGCTTCGCGCGCAGCAGCAACCATCGGCTGAACGGTGTTGGTCTTTTCTGACCAGTAGCTTGTGCAGGTAGGCAATAAGACGTCGGGCGCTCCTTTGACAAAAACCTGATACTCATTCGCGGGACTGCCCTCGTCGGAGGCCTTTCGATGAACAGTAAGCATCCATTTGTTCTTTGAGTTGAAGGCGATTTGGTACACTCTGGGGACGATGGCGGTTCCGAAGTCATTGCCCTTGGCGGCCGCAGCGAATCGGAGAACAGCCGCGTCCGTGGCATTTCCTTGCACCACTCGGCTGTCGATGGGCATGCCCATAGACGTAGGGTCGAAGGTTGCATCGTTGCAAGAAGAGGCAGCCTGGAGCAGCTTTTGAATGTTCTGGGGAGGCTTTTCGCTGTTGGCCTTGATGCGGAACTCGGCCACCTCGATAGGTCCGTCGATGAAGGACGCAGAGTTGACATGCATTTGATTCTGTGTCAGAGTACCAGTCTTGTCCGAGCAGATGACGTTGACGCAGCCAAGCGTCTCGACCGTGGACAGGCCTTTGGGCAGGATATCAACAGCCTTCATCTTCTTGGCCACCATCATCAAGGTGAGAGCAACAGCGACAGGCATTCCTTCCGGGATAAACGCGACGACGCAGCTCATGACATTGTTCAGCATAGCCACGACATTCATGAAGGCAAAGTGATCTCGTCGTAGCCATCCAACCCAGGTGAAAAGAATCAAGAGCGCCAGGCATATTGTCAGAGCCACAATGATATAGACAAAGCGCCAGATCTCTTTTTGGATCAAGGTTGCACGTTCTTCCGTGGCCGCCGTTGCTTTGGCAATCCGGCCCATGACAGACCGCGGGCCAGTGAGGATAACGACGCCAACGCCGCTGCCGTTGACGACAAGCGTTCCCATGAGAGCAATATTGCGTGATTCGAGAAAATTGTCATCGGTGCTCTCAACAGCGCCTTCGATCTCGTCCGCCTCGCCGGTAAGAATGGCGCGATCGAACCGAATGTCCCCAGAGTGGCTGATGAGACGCAAATCTGCTGGCACTTTATTGCCAATCTTGAGATGAACAATATCGCCGCTGACGAGCTCGCTCGATTGAATCTTTTTCAATTGGCCGTCTCGCATGACCAGCGCTTCCGAGGGCAAAAGGTCTGTGATGGATTTCATCGTCCGTTGCGTTGACCAGTCCTGGAAAGCTGAGAAGCCGGCCTGGAGTAGGATGACGATGATGACAAGGATAGCGAGGGCCAGATTCGTGGGAGAAGGCGGATTGCTCAAAGGTTTCCAGCAGATGAAGAAGACTATGACACCGACCCAGAGGATGGAACAGAACCCGCCGAACAGATACAGCAGCAGTTTCTTGATGTAGTTCGTCTTGGGCTTGGGCAGCGTATTGCGGCCATCTCGCTGGAGACGGTTGGCCGCCGCGCTTTCTGACAGACCTTGATCCTGGGAGACATTGAGTTGCTGCAACAACTGATCGGGTTTAAGTTGATGGAATGTCAAGTTCGAGAAGTAGTCCTCGTCGTCCTTGCTCGACTTGAGGTCTGAAGAGGTTTCCGCTTCCACCCTGCGAGACTCAGCAACCTGTATCGAAAGGGTCCGATATTCGATCGGGATGCCTGAATATGGGGACGTGGCGATACGCTCGTGACTCAGAGAGCGGCGGCGAGACAGGGAACGGGAGTCCCTGCGCAGATTCTGCTCTGCAGTTCTACCCCTAGGGTGTGTGGCATCATCAAAAGCGATACGGAGATCGCGGTCTCCTCCCTTTTCGATTGCACCAGCATTGCTGGTAGAATCTCCAGGCATGGCTGTTGGTCTTGAGCGTTGAGACAAAATAGCAGAGCTGGCCACGGCCAGAAGAGCAGTTGGAACAGATTTTTTTCTTTTTGATTTCTGTTACGTAGGGACTGGGGAAAGAGTCCAATGACGAGAAAGCAGAGCCAGGCGAGTCTGCAAGGGTAACGGTGAAGCTGGATGCGATGCTACGCAGGTTTGCCACGTGGTTGTTCTTTTCCCTCCAGGTTTGCGATGAGAAACAAGCAGGTCAACGACATAGGACGTGCAGCGAGAGGGTCAATTGAAGGCCTCAAATAAACTGAAAGACCTTTTGTTGTACCGAGGTAGTTATGAGAAGTGATGGCCCCTAGCCTAGTCTTTCGGCCAGCCACGTCGACCAAGCAAGGGTATATATATATGTACACGGCTCCTCATTTTTTTCCAATGGATCGGAGCCTACGTACCTTCAAGATACACTGCGCTTTGTTTTTCTTTTTCTTTTTTTTTTTTCCCTTCTCCTTTCTTCTTCCTTCTCTGGATAGAATCTTGGTTTTTCTTTTTGTGCCCGTGAGCTGCCCGTGCCCGGCAAGTGTCTGGTATAAGGTAAACAGCCTCTGCGGCATCTCGTCCCGTATTTTTCGGCCGTCACTATCCAGCTCGAGCAAGGCATGAATAGCATAAACGGGTCGAGCGCCACAAAACCATACCAGGTCGACTTGCAACTTGTTGCTAGATTTGGGATAGACTGATATTGTGTTTGCCGCAGAGCCGATTGCTTGTTCGTGTCCCTTCCCCTAAGAGCATTGCTATTCGCGCACTTTCCTTCCTGTTTCAGACTAGTTCGTCTGGTTGCTTTACTAGCACCGCCCCCCCTTGGCTCGCTTGGGGCCAACGACTGCTATCGCAGATTCCTAAAGGTCTATGCATTAGCACTACTAGTGGCTTGGAGTTGAGCTTGAGGCTTTAATACGTTACTTGTAATTACACCAGGTTGCGTGCTTGATTACCAACCCTTCAATTCATGGTGAGAATCACTGACGGGCATCTTGCGGGCCGCGGACTGCGGGCTGTGCACAACATCCCTCACTCCGCCGTCATGGAATCGCAAAGATGCTGACACTTTGATAAAGGATTGATATGCAAGGATTGCGCCCGCTGCGAGATCATGATTGGGGGGAAGGAGGAGGAGACATTGCATGGCTATCAGCTGAAGGTTATCCGTGCGGATACAAGGGTTTTCCATCTATGTACATACATTATGTACATACATTAGCTTGCGAGCCAGCGGGGTCGTTGAGTGCAATTACCAATGCAAGGCAAATGCAAGGTAACGCAGAATTACTCCATTTGGCCATAGTACAAGGGCTGCCTGACTCGTTCCTCTCTCGCGTTCCGCGGCAGGCGCTGCTCATTGCCATAAGGATAAAACCCACAAGGGGCAAGAACAGTCTAGAATGTGCTTCCGCAACATGAAACTTTGAAAAAAAAGTTGGCCACCTTGCAGCTGGGAGTCTACATCTCAACCCGTCCTGATCTTGGTGGCGTCAAAATGTGGATCGCTGTGCCCACGCCGGCCATCTCCACTTCACCTACCTATTTTCCGGCCGGGTGGGTACCGTCGCGCATTAGCTCGCCTGGCCCGTGGCTGCCACATCGCAAATTCCCACATCGCAGATGACCCTCGCATTCGGTAGCATCAACGGTCAGGCTGTCTTGACGTAAGGCATCCGTTATAGCTAGTAGCTTTCTCTCTAGCCGGCCAATCAAAGGTTGGCGACTTAGCTTGAAGAGAGACGGTCGTCGCGTTGCTCTTTGTGACGCCTGTAGCTCGCTCAACTGCTGGAAACAATCGTTGTGGATAGGGCGTACGCAGCAGGATCCTTCCTTTGGCTTAATCGCACTTCTTCGTAGTACTCGGGGTTGTATACGTAAAAAAACCACGCAGATATGGTATCAGCTGTGGCCGTATAGTGCGACACCTGCCACCTAGTCGACCGATGGATGATATACCACACTGGCACCACAAGAGTAAAGCTCGGCAGCGCTTTGCGGAAATGGACCCTGAGCAGACTGGTAGGACAGGCAGTGGCGCCGCCAACGATGCTGATGTTTGAGTGAGCGTGCAAGGCATGTAGACAGACAACTTGCAGTCGCGACTTTGAATGATAAAGATAGTTGGCCAACGAGCACGGCGAACAGCTGATGCTAAGCTTGAACGCAACTTGAGAGATGTTCGAGCTTAAAGGTATATTCGCTGCACTAGTCCTGTGCGCTCAGATTATACGCTCGTTTCAAGGCGTAGACCATCATAATCAGGAGACCTGCTGAAGGATACGCTATGCTTACATACCACTAAATGATGAATGTATATCATCCTAATTCTAGCTGCTTATCGCGACTCCCATACAGGAGTTTGGTCTCCGAAATCAGCTTCTTGAGCCCAATTATTCGAGACTTGGTGTCACTACTCGGAGCATGCTGCCAGTCTATATTCTAAGCAAAAGATGAGAGAGCACGATTTCGCAAGGAACTGTGGCGAAAAATCGTCCGGGACATGCTTAACGCCGTGTCAAAATGCGAAGTGCAGGGCTTGCATTGACGAGAGGCGCCATGCGTGCTTGATCTTTCCAGAGCGCATGCGGAAGAAGCGGTATATATAGTACACGTCTGGCGATTTGTAAATGTCGGCGTCTCGTGGGTCATGTCAACAAATCGCGCCAGCCCTCGCGAATCGTAAGTCTATTACAAAGCTGCGGCCTCCAAAGCTACCCTGGGCATACCGACTATTCATACATTAGTTACGTCTGCAAGAAAAATTGGTTGCCTGGATGACCTACAGACGTCCGGAGTCTTCAAGCGTAGAGGTTCTTTTACCGCGCTGTTCATGAGTGTCATGTTGTTCAGAGCCTTTGCTTGACAACCATCGCTTCGGACTTCCGCCAGCAATTCCCGTCGTAGTGGCTTTAGATTGGATGGATCAATCGCCAAAACACAAGTGTATCTGTGACCAGTGCCGCGGTTGTGTGCACAGCAGCGATATTAAGTACCATTTGCAGAGGCACAGGGCCGCAGGTTGATTTTTCGTTCTCGTTCTCGTGGTCGGTCCAGTCGACAATGTTGTTGAAAGTAGGTACGCACTCTCCAGCAGCGCGGGCTTTTATTTTCGCGAGTCGCGGGCGTTTAGTACTCATTGCGAGCCAGTTAGACGGTCTTGGAGGATCTGCGTACAAACGGTCGCACGAAGCTTGGTACCATGATGATCAATGCAGCAAGAATACTATTCACGGACCAATTTTTCGTGACTTCTAGCCATCGACTTTGCGGCATACCTCGTCACTGTTCCATAAGAGACGACGAGTCATGCGCACAACGATGTCGAGAATATCCTGAAGCATTGCCGCTACCTGCCAGTCTGTGAACATGTTCAACAGGTCAGAAACTGATGATTGCGGTACTTATTACTCTCGTAGCATAAAATCTACAAGCAGAACCCTGTATAATTATAATCAATAGCAAACTTAGCCTCTGATGACATTTTGGCAGGAATGATATCTTAATTCATGTTTTAGCAGTGAGCTTTGGCGCAGGCTTAGCAAGGGCCGGCAAACTTCATATTCTCGCCAGTCGCGACTTGACCAAATTCTGGTTTCTCTTGCATAGATCTGCAAGAGCAAGTACGGCTCAAGGCCAGGTGCATTACCATCGCTACCGTATTCCTGAATAGCTCATTAGTCAATTATTTATAAACTGAATCTCATACGTACATTGGCAAAATACTTGGCAAAACTCAACTTCTTGGTCTTGCGGATCTCTGCGTATGACGGCGGGAGGACGATGATCCCCCGAGCGTTGGCCAGCAAGCGAAAGGAATTTCCGTTGCTCAATTTTCTGGGTTTGTTGAGCTCATTGATACCATGAAACAGAAATTAGATCTTTTCGTACAAATTTCAGCTCGTACCATCGTAGTGGGTTTATAATACGAAGATCACTCCGTTGTCGGACTATGGTACGAACGGGAATAAGAGCAACGCCAAGAAGCCAAGGAATCATTGGAAAAGTAGATAGAAAGCCATATTCTATTGATCAACAATCGACCAAACAGGCGTTTGGATTGCCATGATGGATAGACAAAGTTTGGGATATACGGCTCGTGTGCCAAGATTCAGGCAGAACAACTGCGGGTAGCAATACGGCTAAGCAGCCGAGCGATGTGCGCAGTACAACAAAGGAGTGTCACCAGAAAGGGGTTGTCTGATTCACGGTTGTGATGTTGGGTTGCAATCCATTAGTTAGTTCCTGACTTGGCAGTGAGATTGAGAATCTATGTTGGCACGTGACATGCCTTTCTCCTCACACCGAGGCCTCGACATAAAACGTGACTACGAGACGCAATTCTCCAGAGCGCAGGCCAAGAATTCAAAAACAGAAAAAAAAAAAATTCCGCCATGAGTCGGGAATGATAACAGCGTCTTATTTGCCTCGGCCTGGACCAAAGAGCTACTGGTCCGGTCTAATGCAAGTTCGGAAATGCTTGAACTTTCAACGCCTGATTTCTATAAGCCCAAAAAGATTACAGAAATCCTCTGTCAAGAAGAAGCATTGGATAAATGATTGCATGACAAAGCGCTTGGACCAGCAGCCACGTTATTAAACGTTATTAATTCGCGTGTCCCCCTTTGACAACTTGGAAGCAGGATATTGGCCAATCACATGAAAGCTCATGGTAGGTGCCCACCTTTAGGTTATACCTGTTGACAGCGCCTATAACACCAAGGTCGCATGCAGCTACAGTGGGTATCCCCCGCCAGCCCATCCGGGTACCTCGCAGGCAGGCGTCAAGGAAACCAGACAGTGCAATCTCTGCCCCGATCATGACTCAACATGACAATACCTAGGTACCTAGTTATTGAACGCACCCCCTCTCCACGACTACCCGTCCAGGGCCATCGTTCGCACGGCACCTCCCAGGCTGACTCGAAAGAACAGCTCTCGGAGACAAGGCGGCCCTATTATTTACTTGTCTTGGATTAATCTCGGTCAAAGGCGCGAGGAGCACAGACAAGGGTTCCCATTAGCGCGGGGTGGTCCCGCAAGCCACAACGGAGCTCGACGTCGTGCGACAATCGCCGCACTGACGCATTGAAGTCTTAGCGGCGCATTGCTGATTTGTATGTAACAAGAGAGATTCACAGGGATACTCGGCATTGGTTTTGACGCGGCGCACCCTTTTTTTTTTTTTTTTTTTTGCTTTGAGGCCGTGCACAAAGCGTCAGTCACGTCACTTCTGCATCGTCATAAATTTTTATTATATTTTTTTCAACGCTAACTAGTTGCGGGTTATGCATTTTATAATCGTCGTCAACCGTCTAGTCCGTAAAATCCAAGGAGGCTACGTGAACTGCTTTTAGCGCCATTCGAAGCTCGCCAAGCTTTATTGCAAACTAATCAATGAAACACCAGAAAGCTTTGCAGAAACCTAGCTTCGAGGTGAAGCGCATCAACAGTCGACAGTCGATGCCTGGCCGCTGCCATTGTAGCTTACATCTTGGTCTCCTCTCGCATAATACTTGCTCTTCCGGAATAGTCACGGTGGCATTGCAGCCTACGGGGCGGTTAAGATTGTCTCTGACTGGAAACAGGTTGCCTTGATGGTGCTGTGTTGCGTCCGTGCACTGGCAACGTCATTCGGCTTGGAGGCCTAGACAATCGCGGCAACCGCTCGATAGAAAAACAATAATAATATTCTTGGACTATTTTACAATTTCTACATTGCAGGGGAACTACAGCCAATTAGTCGTTTTTTTTTCCTGACAATAATAGCGTAGCTTCCCCGGAGATAATATAGTTATTTCGCGTATCGTCGATTCCCGCTGCCTGGACTATCGCCGAATTAATTTTAGTTCGTCATTTAAACCCCTGCTGAACACTCCATATGCACAAAAAAAGAAAATGAGACATTACTATTAGTGATGGGCTATAACCCCGGCAATGTGGGACAATGTTCCCGTCGAGGACAATTCAGAACTTTTCTTTCGAGCCATACTGTGAAAAGAATGGCCCAAGCTGTCGTCTGCGATTGCATTCGAGCAAGCGCTGTGAGTTGGCATGTCTGGTGACGTCTTCTTTGCCAGGAGACCCGAAATGACTCGGAGCCGCTCCGTGCTTCACCACTGCAGCCGACATTCTATTGTTTAACAACTGTCCATCAAGGCACACAGGGGAT
>JFHB01000143.1:0-76668 GCA_000729835.1 Atkinsonella hypoxylon
TAACGGTCACGCGCGATAGCCCCACGGGGTCACTGCTTATACATCTCCCGTAAGCTACAGTGGCGCATGATGCTCTACGACAACGTGACTACCCCAGATTCACAGTCGCGCCAATTGAACAAACATACATGCGCACTAGCTCACGGGATCACGTTTGCTTACGGATAGCTCGCTTACGGAAACCAACAATGGATGCAGCAAACGTAGCAAGATGTAACAGTGCATACAGGACAATGGCATTGGACACAGCATTGGTGATCGCTGATGCATTCTCTATGCAGAAGCGATCACTGGGAACTTGGAGCAATAGGACATAAGTAGGGGCATACTGCCCGCACCATAGAAAGTGATGTTCCTCCTTAGCTTTCTTGTTCTTAGGTAAATACACACCATAGCTAGAGTCTCGACCTACGCGTAGTGGATTTATGCACTGTTACATTACAAGAAAGCTCATCTCTTTATCTATCTTAACAAATTGTCGGGGACGACTTAAACTATCCCATACAAAAATGACC
The DNA here is from genome assembly GCA_000729835.1 of Atkinsonella hypoxylon. Classification (NCBI taxonomy): domain Eukaryota; kingdom Fungi; phylum Ascomycota; class Sordariomycetes; order Hypocreales; family Clavicipitaceae; genus Atkinsonella; species Atkinsonella hypoxylon. Next base: position 516 of record JFHB01000143.1, read on the forward strand.
CGAACAGGATCTGCCAATGGGCAGCAGCGACTTACCTATCAGCAGGGGGTGCCGGACATTGAGGTTCCGGCCGCGAGCCCTGGAAAGCCGGTCCACCTCGTGGTTGAACCGGAAACGTTGACCAAGTTGGCTGAAGGACAGCCACTTTCTGACGATGAAAAATATAGGTTGAAGCTCTATAGTTGGGAGTCAGACGAGGACTCTTTCAACCATCGACTCAGAACAGCAATCGAGCGGGAACAGAACAAACCGCTGTATTTTATCCGCAGCCCAGGAGCGGAACGAATGGACTTGCGCGACATGCATACCCTCGAGGGGATGCATCTCAGCGAGGCACATGAACTCATCGTCGACTCCTGCACTAGAAGCGAACTGCTCGCAGAACTTGCAGGCGAGCTCATCCATACTGTCCACACGATGGCAGGCAACACGGAAGTGCTTGTGGAAGCGCTTGAGGAAGCCAACACCAGGCGCCATAACGACCCTAGGACAGAAGAGGGAGCATTAGCAACTGACAACACGAATCAACCGGCCTGTGGCTCGTGTATTAAGTTCGCGGAGACTAGTCAAAAGGTGCTGGAAGACTACCAGCAGCTCGCAAGAGAACACATGGACCTAACCCGAAGGTATTTGCGTGGCACCTCCGTGGAGACAACTACTGGATCTAAGCGATCGGCAAAGATGCTGGACCCAGCTCTGCTAGACGACGGAAAAGACCCTATTTATAAATCTTGGAAGGACATGATCCGTGACAAGCTTCAACAGAACCACGACCATTTTGACGACGAAGGAGCAAAGGTTGCTTACATAAGCAGCCGAACCTAAGGGAAGGCTCTTAGGCACCTCGACGCTACCCGCAACGCAGCAGGGGAACGCACGTTGAAGACTGTTGAAGAGGTTATGAAGCACCTAGACTCAGTCTTTCAAGACCCAAACCGTCAGTCACAGGCCCGACGCAAGTTCCACCAGCTAAGGATGGGCAGTCAGGGCTTCCACGACTTTAAGACTTAGCTTCTACGAGCTAGCCCATGTGGGGGAGCTTGCCGCTAATACCCTTAAGGAAGAGTTCTTCGAGAAGCTCCCGTACCAATGGAGAACGGGCATGGCCTCCACGTACCTAAATGAGGGCTCTACACTGGAAGATATAGTCGCACTAGCCACAAAGTACAACCAGATCACGGACAATAGGCTAAGCGGATTTAGAGGCTTTAACGCAAATAGGAAAAGCTATGTGCTAGTTAAGAAAGAGGGGGACGACGGGAAAAAGAAGTCAGACCTCAAGCGACAGTTAAAGGAGTTCGGACCCCTGCCTCCCTCTCTGCAGAAGGCACGTGAAGAGGGACTCTGCTTTAAGTGTAAGCACTTAGCTCGGGACTGCCCTAAGCGGGTCCAGGATGCAGAGACCCAGCCTAGGGAAGTTGTTGAGCTGCAGGAGACTAAAGAGGGAAACGAGTGGGCCTAGAGGAACAAGACTCCTCTCTAGGCCAGGGACAACAGAAACCAGGAACTGCGATTGCGCTAATTAACCTTAACAGGTTGTTAGGAGGACCACAATTCCAGACAGACTGCACTATAGAATTCCATGGATTTGGGTTAAAAGTAAACGCACTAGTTAATACAGGAGCAGGCGGCTATGCCTTTATGAGTAAAAGAATTGCGGGGTTAATGAAACATCGTCTACAGGCGCCAGTTAAGGACTTGCCCCAACAGGTACCAATCGTGGGGTTCGACGGGAAGCCAGGGCATGTTGTCTCACGATTAGACCAAATCTAATCATCGACGGCCGCAGAGAACGTCGATGCCCTATATTGCAGCTGGACATAGGGAAAAGGGATCTTATTTTGGGATTAAAATAGATGGAATCCTGGGGGGTTACACTAGACCCGGGGAAACGGAAGATCCTTTGGCCCCTAACGGCCCCGCGCCTCTTAAGTACGGAGCTTCTACACCTGATTTGCTGGACTCCGGAACAATTACTGGAACCGAAGCCGATCCTAAAGGCCCACCCACTGTAGCACTGCGCGTACAGCTCCTGTAAGCCAGTGGCGCATTATGCCTTGCGACAACGTGACCACTCCAGATTCACGATTACAATTGATTGCGCAAACACAGTAGCGAGGTATACGTTTGCACTCGCTACGCAGGATCGGAGGGCACAGTTGCCTCGCGTACTGCAACCCAAAAGGAGCCGTGACAATCGGTAAGGGACAATGATAATAGGCAGAAGTAAGCGAGATCGCGGGAGGAGGAACGGTAACAGTGAATTATGTAGAAAGACGGTTATGAGGATCAATAAAATTGATTAAAGAAGAAGAAGAAAAGAGATTGAAAATCTTAGTAACGCTGAAGATATTAATACAAATAATATGATCCGTTCCTGCTTGCTTGTACAATCATATCCATGACGTCAACGATATTGTAATGTATCCGCTTGTGCCTCCCTCAACAAATTATGGGAAACCCCTTAGAGCTTGGTCAAACAGAACACATACACTGGAGGCGAGGATGGAGGATCATAAGTAGAGGCATTGCGCCGCGACCGTAGATAGTGAGGTTCCTCCTTAGCTTTCTTGTTCTTCAGTAAATACACACTATAGCTAGAGTCCCGACCTACGCGTAGTGGAATTGCGCACTGTAACATTACAAGAAAGCTCAACTTTATCTTTTTCATTACTACTTGTCGGGGACGACTGTAATCATCCCACCCCAAGCGAACTATGCCTCGAACTAGAACCAACAGTGGACTATCTCAGATTACCTATGTAAGAGGTTTTCCGGAGGTGGTGGTTCCATCCACCACGGTTGTACTACTGGCTCAGTTGTTGGAGGAGCCGGAAATAATTCTAAAATTGACAGACGGGCAACCTTTGAACGACGACGAAAAATATAGGATGAGACCCTTCAGCTAGGAGTTAGACAAAAGATCCTTTAATAACTACGTAAGACGTAAAATAGACTGACTGGAAAACGAACCTCTTTACTACCCGAGAGAACCTAGATCTAAGCGAATTAACCTGCGAGACACTCGCAACTTTAGCAGGCTCGGAGAGGTCGAGACTTAAGAACTCCTCCTTGAATCTTGCCTGCGTAACAAAGTTCTGCTGGAGTGCGTTGGTTAAATGATGGGTACTATCCAGGCTAACATTACAAACACAGATGTCATTATGGACGCGATTGAAGATAGCCATCTTAAACGAGCCGCCCTCTAGGATACTATTGAAGTTATGTTAGCAGACGAAAATAACGGAGCGAATCAGCCTCTATGCACTATGTGCAACGAGTTTGCGAATGAAGCAAAAAAAGTCTTGGAAGAGTATCGCGAGCTCTCTAACGACTACCAAAAACTGTCACGAATGCACGTGCAACAAGAGGAAGCGAGACACCAAGCAGTCGACGGTTAGCAAAGATGCCTGATCCAGATCAACTAGACAATGGAAGCGACCCAAGCTATAAGTCTTGGAAGGGAAAAATCCGCGATAAATTACAGAACAGTGACCATTTCAACAATAAAGAAGCCCGAATTGCTTACATCAGTAGCCGAATAAAGGGTAATGCTTGCCAACACCTTAATGCAACCCGAAATGCAGCTGGAGAGCGCACCCTTAAAACTGTTGAGGAAGTAGTAAAGCACCTGGACACGGTCTTCCTAGACCCCAATCGTCAGTCACAGGCCCGTTACAGGTTCCAGATGCTTCGCATAGGAAGCTAGGGTTTCCACGAGTTTTAAGACTAGTTTCTTTAAGCTGGCCTACGTAGGAGAAATAGGAACTAACACGCTAAAGGAAGAATTCTGTAAGCTACCCACGAATGGAAGAAGTTCCTTGCCTACACGTACCTAGATGACGACTCTTTGGTTGACAAAATAGTTGATGTAACTACAAAATATAGTTAAATTGCGGGAGAAAAGTCTGGAGAATTCGGCAGCTTTATACCTAATAGAAAAGGATCCCAAGCTATTAAGAAGGAGGGAGACAATTACAAGCCCCTGAAGAAACCTGAACTTAATCGATTCCGGCAGTTGAAAGATTACGGGCCGATGCTACCTTCTATGCAGAAGGCACGGGAAGAAGGTCTGTGCTTTAAATGCAAGCAGAAGGGACATCTTGCTTGCGATTGCCTAAAGCGCGTGTAGATCGCTAAGATAAAGACTAAAGAAGCCAAGCTGCAGGAAGATAAAGAGGGAAAAGAGACCTAATCCTAGATCCCGGGAGAAGGAAAATTCTTTTGCCGGCATTAGCCCCACAGCTGCAGAGCTTGGAGCTTCCCCGCTTGATCTACTTAAGCCTAGACCGATCGTTAAGGCCCACTAACGAGATGCCGAGCGGCGAAACCAGCTGATGGACAGGGATAATAAAAAGGCAGAAGGACGGAAGAAAGAAAATCCTACGACGTCCTGCGCAAGAGCTGCTAATTAATACGTGCACCCCTGGCTGCAGCTGAGAACCCTAGCGCCCCAGCAGCACCTCAACGAATTCAGGAGAAGGCACTACTGGTAGGAAGGGAAGATGTAACGTTAACCTTATCACGACTCGTGGAAAAGGGCACAGGCTGCCAGCGTGCGCGCAACCGCCAGAGGTGCATCTGCACAGCGGCGACCGGCGCCCGCACGAGCGCGGGCGCACGGGTATAGGCTAGGTGCCTGCGAAATCTCCCGTGGTCAACTCTCATCCGCAGTAAAGAGCCAAGCTATAAGTCCGGGGGAAAGAGTTCATGACTGATGGTATTTGAACCAGAACTCGTGGAGCTTTGCTGACGCTGTTGATAATTGTAGGTGTAGCTGTCAGGTCTCGTGACCTCGGTTAGACCGGCGATGCGTACGGAGTAGAAAGGGTATATTCCGTAAAGGGGTGGAGAAAAGGCATCAATGGTTAAAAGTTTGTTCCCCAATTACAATGGATCCCTACGTGAGATTACAACCTATCCCTGCGTACGATGTGAGCAAGCGATGCCCGCATTTGCGATGTACCACGCGTTTGCCAACTTTGCTACTATAGCATACCACTGTATATCCATGCTCAATAAGCAAAAGTTCTCATTTGAGCTACCTGTGCTACGCCCCTTCGCCGGTTCTGTTCAGTAATAAAATGCAGAAAGCCGACCGGGTCTATCTATAACTGTGGTACAACTGGAACCATGTCTTGCTATCTACGCCAGGGCATTTACCATCCACGGAGGCAACATGTGAAACGGGGCATATTATCTTTTCCTTGCTCACTGCGTTTTTGAAAGCATCAGTCGTGTGACAAAGCTGGTCAATCTGCGCCACAACGACTCAATTGTTCCCAAGAACAAGATACACGATGCGGTCTAACGCACTGCAACAGATCCGTCTTGTACTGGACCCTTACGGATTCGAGCCTGTGGCGGATCGACAGGGAAACACATACACCTATTCCCAGGAGCACGAGAAATTTCAAAAGGCTCTACTGCGTCAATGTCCGGAACAAGTCTGGCCGAAGAGCTGCAATACCTCTTGCTGTCCGCGACCACTGCTGATGGGAGAACATCACCAGCAGCAACTCACCAGGCTTCAAGAAGCGTTGACGGCCGCGATTACCGACATTGTGCAAAGGTGGTGGTCGGACAAAGAATCTCGCTTCTCGGAGCGCATGCCTCTTGAAGACCAGGAAGAAGATTTATTGCGCGTATGTTTTGTGAGAATACTGAGATCTGCCCTGCGGTGGTGCTTATGGTCTGACTGCTCGAATAGTGGATTGAAGCTCAAGTACTGGACGGCAATGTACCAGAATACTCGGAATGTCGGGGCTCTTGGAGACCGGATTTCCTGGTGGAGTCTGGTCGAGATGCCCAGGGCGACGAAGCCAAGGAACACTTTCGCATTACAGAGGTCAACGCCCGCTTTGCCTTTAACGGTTTTTTGATGCTTGCTCACGGACAGCATGCATTTGAGGATATGGGCATAGCACATCACGGCCTCGTCAGCGCTACGAATGGGGAGAAGGTAATGTCGAGCCATTCGAACTGTATTGCCCCTCGAAAACACCAGTTTTAACTTGAGATAGGTCATTACTGGCCTTATGGGGTTATTTCGTCCTGAAGTACCGTTGCATCTTCTCAAAGGCGAGGAACACGGCATGGACATCCACATGTTCATTCACTGTGTTGAGCAGCGTCTAGGAGTCAGGCCGCAATTAATCACACCTCAAGATCTTAGACTCTTACCTGATAGAAACAGCAAGGGAGGGTATAAACTATGTTGTGTCGTGGAGGAGAACAGCGGCAATATCTCTGCGATGCAGTCGCAATCGTTTCGTCTGAGCAATGGAGAACTTGTGCAAGAAATCCATCAAGTTGGCCTTGAACTTCACCAGCGCGAATTCCGGGCACTCGACCCGGAGATTCTGAGGCAGATAAGTCTGCGTTGCTTCAACGATATGCGCACGATTCTCCTTGTCCATGACAAGCGCATGCTAGGCATTGTGAAGCAAGAGCTGCCTTCATTGATCCGGCGCCAAATCTTGACCACGGAACAAGCACTCGTTCTCGACAAGGGCATCGCAGACACTATCATCCCTGGCTCGCCAGATTTGAAACTCCTCTTGGACGATTCATACCACGCTGCGGATCTGAAAAATGATTATTTGCTCAAACCAGTTCGTGGTGGCAAGGGAGCAGGAATCTTGTTCGGAGAGGACCTGAGCTCGACTGAATGGATCACTGCATTGGAGGGAATGCAAAGCCCAAAATTAGACGCCGTAGGGACCTATGTCATCCAACGTCGCATCATACCCCGCTTGTACGACGTGGTGCTCAGGGAATCGGGAGAGAAGACTACATTCCCCCTTGTTGGGACCTATCATAATGTCCATGGGCAGTTCCTCGGCGTCGGGGTGTGGCGAAGTAGCGGTGATCGAATTTGTGCTATCAGCTGTGGAGGAGCTTGGATGTGCTCAGTTATGTTGCAGAATTGAGCCTAAAGATATACGGTGCATCTGGATTGGATTGGTTCCCGCTGTAGTGATTGTGTACTTGGCTCCGTCGTCCCTCAGCTTGCGTTCATGAAAACACCTGCAGAATTATTGAATCAAAGTAATGAGATTTGATTGAAGAAGAGTAAAGAAAAAGAGATCTGGAATCTCTGTAACGCTACAAACAATATACATTATTATTCGTTGTTGCTGCCTGCCCCATTTCATACGCGATATAATAACATCCATGACGTCGACGACATCAAATGTTCTTTCTCTCCTCAACAACACCCAGCGGCCATCTTGCCGCGAGGACGGGGCCGTGGTGAACTAGATCTAGCCATTATATGCTATGTCAGATAATTCGCAGACTGATAAGAGTGAAGAAGGTGGTTCGAAGCTATTTCAACTGCAACATGTTAGAGTCTTTTCACTCATACATACACAGTTCTGACTTGCCACCAACTCAGGCGCTACAGAGGTGTTTACGATATACTCCGGACATTTCCCCTACTTGGCCGGATTCGTCTTTCTCCTTTTGCCGTCCGCTAATGCAGCCCGACTTTTGCAGCATTGTTCCGACAGAGCTCATCAAGACACCTTCTTTCTCAGAGACATCTTCAACAGCTTGCTGGCTAATAGCAGGGCTAGGGCTGGCCGATGCGCTGAATGTCAACATAGGCTAGTACAATCTACAGAGGGGATTGCGCTCCAGCTTGTGCGGACACCTAAATGCGGCCAAGATATTTTTGTATAGGTCTGATTACTGGGGCTACGTTCAAGGCACTGGAGGGAGCTAAAGCGTATGTTTAGCAGCGACTCTGGCTCACCGTTTCGAAATTAGTACGTCTACATTTCGCGTCGAACGGGTACCAAATTCTTGTTAAGAGATTGTGTAACGGTCTTCGAAATCAACCATGTTGTATGTACTGCTCCACTGTTTTCCTGCGCGGGCCCAGGCCTGCATTGCCAGCCGACTTTTCTGTATGTGACTCGTTATAAATGTTGCTTTAGAGGAACTACTTTTTTGAAAGGTTGACGTTATGGACCTGGCGCGGTGGGACAGCTTGATACGGTGGTCACTTTCTGGGATGGTTTCACTTCTCGAACACAACATCTCGTATCGATGAAGGAGACATAGGGCAAAGTGTGCCCTTTCGCAATCAGTCTGCGACTAAGTACTCGTTATTTGGTACTCTCTAAGTTTCATTTTGATTCTGTTAAGAAAGACTTAGCGCCAGATGTAATGATGGACCCGACTTCATGTGAAAATACTCCGTGGAGTGTACTGCTTGCGACCAAATGAGCTACCAGCAGGCCAGGTGCGTCATTCAAACAGTATATCAACGGAGCTGTCACGCAGTGTCTTAAAAACTCCTGAAGCTCATCAATGGTCTTGGCGCTAAGCAGGCTCCGTCATCATTGCACGATAGCTAATCTGGATCGCACGGCGCAACTCTCCTCATTCTTCACATCTGGGAAGCCGTCAAGCTGCAGCCCGTGCCGGAATAAGAGACAGTAGCTAGACCCTCCATAGTGAAACATGCACATCTCCTCTCCTTTATCGACATGCTGACCTTCTGAAATTGTAATATCGCACGTGGACACCTCCGACATGCCCACGGCGACAAAAGCGACCAGGCCGATCTCTTCATTGTCGGCTTCGATCATGACGATGCCCCTCGTCGCTATGGCCGAGAGATAGCTCTGCGCAGGTGACATTCTGTCAGGATTGTCTCCGACGCTTGCCTCACCCGCCCATGATGGAAGACTAAAGTACGTCCCTGCTTGGACGAAAGCACGGCGCACCACTCCGGAGACGGGAGCATGCCACCGATGATACGTCAAAGCGGATAGAAAAGCCTGATACACCGTGCCTCGTGAGAAGTAGGACGCCAGGGGGTCGTTGGCCAGCATGTCCTGAGGCGAATACGGCTGACCTTTGATGAAGAATGCGTCTCGCAAGCTGACGTTCTTCTCAAGGTTATACGATGTCGACTCACAAGCATGGACTATGATGTCGTCGTCGTCAGGGCATGCCACGGGTCGAGCTTCAGGACGGATCTTGCGCGTGAAAAAGTCTGCTCAATGTACTGTTAGATTGCTTTTTGCGTCTGGCATGAGGTATCGGTGTGCAGAGAAAGATTGTAGGAAGAAGGGAGGGAATACCATCCCACGAGCTGAATCCATAGTGAGCTTGAGTAGGATCGCAAATGTAGAATTCATCCAGTTTTAGCTTTGCCTTGTATGAACTAATTGTATACGCAGTGAGAGATTGTATGGCAGATGGGCAAAACCATCCGTTGTCGTGTTCGCCAAGAACGTATCGTGACGCGGGGGACTTTTCACCTAGGTTAGACACACTTTCTTTCTCTTAGTGTAGATTACATGTCTGGTAGCTATATGACGCACCTTGAGATAGGTCCCCCACTCATTCAGAATCTCTTTGCAGTGTTTATTTACCTCTGGATCCAAGAAGGCCGCGTACCCGCTGACGGCATGGTAAGCAAACAACGAGAAGGAGAGCCGTAAATGAGAACTGGCAATTTTCTTCTTACTTCACTGTCCCCAGCACGTAGTCCATAACCGCATACACTGGTGCTCCAGAAAATCCGACGCTTGCTGCGGCCGTGGTCCAATCTGGGGCACTGCGTACAACATCATCTAGCGCTGCCAGCATGTGTTTGTAATCCCTAGCTCTTTTGCCGCCGTTTGGGTCTCTCCACATCGGATGTTGCCAGGGAACCTCATCAAACATCTGAGTGAACCACATGAGAATACGGGGGTTGCCTTCAATAAAATCCCGAAATCTCTTTATGGCCGGTGACTGGAGTGGCTGCTTTATATTAGCTCGAGAGAGGACCTGGCGAACGTATTCGTCACGCATTTCATAGTGCTCTGGAAGCCACATTCCTGGCCTTGGAGAGGGTACTAGAATTTAGCCACTGTTTCAGTTGTTCGAAAGCTTTTCCCATGTCAACTCACTTGTGCTCTTTCTTCCCTTGAAAAGCGTCCTGGTGCTGCCGGCAGGAACCATTACTGGGGGGCCCAGGGCCGGCTGACGAGAATCGACTGACCGTCATGCTGGCTTATTGTTCTGACTTGAGAGACAGCACAGAGCAGCCATTAAAGAAAGAGGACGATCGGAGTAGTGAACAATGAGGACTGTTTGGTGGTTTATATGGTTCTGCAGTATCACCTATCGCTTAGCTAGGGCTCAGCGACACAATTAACGAGAACGTGGTTGCTCCAGTACTGAGCTGCCCCTAATCGAGACTAGCTCTGAAGTAGATTTACTTAATAACTTGCTATTCTCTTCAAAGATCTTTATTGTATAAAGATCATTGGTGAAGCATGCTTCTGGTAAAAGTTATAATGAAACAATTGCAGAATTGATTAAAGAAGAAGAAGAAGAGACTCGGATCTCTGTAACGCTGAATGATATTAATACATATTATGATCCGTTCCTGCTCGCCAAGTTACATGACGTCAACGATATCGTAATGCACACGCTCGTTCCTCCCCAACAGCTTCTAGCTAAGATATCTTGGGTCGCCCGCAGCCGGGCAGTCGCACCCGCCACCTATCTCGTGCAAGTTTCACCACATTAATTGGCCGGAGCTCTTGCTAGCAGCTCAAAGCACAGCTCTGAGGATAATTTCAACCAGTTAGCCTACAGGAGTACCTCTTTAACAGTCCCACCGTCTGGTTCAACCAATTATGGAAATGCAGAGCACCGACGCGAAGACAGGTTGTCATGGATTATTCCTGTCTACGCTGAAATCAAGCCAACTCTGTTCAAAAACTTGATGAATTTTCTTCCCGTATTGCTTCTCTCAGACTCCCTTTTATCATTCACAAATGTGGCCTTGAAACGGTACTCATTTGAGGCATAGACGTTGAAGAAGTCACGAATCCGGCTGGTAACATCTTGTCGAGAGAGGAACTCCGGGCCTCGAGGCGGACATAGGAGGCGAATCTCGATGGTGGTTGCTCGAGATACCTCAAGCTGGTCCAGGATCATCTGCTATTGCAAGATGCCGCATTGCTCGTTGTTCATCATGGCGGTGACGGCGGCAAACTGGAAATAGAGGCAATCCCACTGGAACCCAAACCTCCGATCCTTTCCCTGGTGTCGCAGCACACGGAAATGCTCTCAGTTCTCCGGTGAAATGTGCTTTCTAGAAGACTCCGGAACTGGATGTATGGAAGCTACGTCGCCCGTGTTGTAGCGAATAATAGGGTTGCGTAATTGTGAGAGAGGTCTGTACGACGATGCCTTGTTTGCCTTCGGGCAACGGCCTTGGCGCTGGATCACTCTCAAACCCGGAGGCCAATAATATTGCAATCATCATTAAGTGAGTATCAAACACAAAACCCTGAACACTTGTCTCGCCATTCGCACTGGTTATGTCAGGGTTGCTGACAGCCCAGGGACCAGCTTCGACACTACCCAGAACCGAGCATATGTTGATGTCGCCGAGCACTGCTCTGATGAGAGCTCTCTGCGATTTCGTGAGAGCTTCTGAGCTGTAAGTGATCTTATTGAGCTTCAGTACCTGTCGCTGCTCTTGCGGGAGAGTAGAAATGTAGTGAGTGAGCTGGACGACCTGATTACTCTCCCTACAAAGCACATTGACGTGGTATTTCCTCAAGGCTGCTACAAAATCCTTTGACGACATGGAGTCGCCGGCACTCAAGACAGCGGCGCCCGCATTCTCTATCATTTCGGATATAAGGTCCAACGATCTGTGCCATGGTCATCCCAGCCTGGGAAGCGACCCCCTTCGCATCTGAGGATAGATTTTGTCAGCTCGAAACGTGCCTATATAGATAACCAGCGTAATGGGTGGTGAGAAACCAATCTCCCTGCCTGATCAAGCCTTTCGTTTGGATGAATCGGCCAAATTCGGCGCGCTGCTTGCGGTTTTCATCTACGTCGGTAGCAAACAGTAGCGGCCGCGAGCCAGAGCCGCCACCGGTAATGCTAACGTATACATGGTGGCGAAACGAGTTCTCAGGACTCAGATCATCGAGTAGCCTCTCATTTACGTCGTACCTGCTTCCGCGAGTTTGTAATGAGTCGAAGGGAGCACATGGAATTTGTATGCCTCAGTCACTGGAGCAAATTTTCTCTTGCAGTCTGTCCTTCTGAAGGATTTGGAAAGACTCTAGATCCAACTTCGCACCTGCTTCGTCATATTGTAGCAATTGCTTGACATTTCCTAGACTCAGAGGACGTTGTACGCCGGCGGAATAGAACGGGTGGATTTGGTCAACTTCCAATATCTTTCGCAAAGGAAAAGGCATTCGGTCTGGGAGGACCTTCCCAATCTGCCAAAATACTCTTTACAACTGCATAATTCATCTACCTTTTTTTTTTCTCCTTTTGCCCCTGCTTTTGTGGGCAATAGCCCGCCCCAATTGGCATTCAATTAGGCGTCCACACGGCTTCTCCTGCCGGAGTAATGTAGAACCTGATAAACTCCGGGCACAGAGACCGAGGCCGTCGGACAAGATCGGCTTGTCGTGATCGTACCCCGTGCATCTTAATCGAGAGATATGCATTCGTGGTACTCCGTACTCCCAACTCCCAACTCCAAACACAGTCGGGGCCTGATCCGAGCGGCAGTGAGACCCTAGCAAGAGCATCTGCACTCGAGTGGTGATTCAGTGTTCAACCTCAAAATCTACCTATGAGGATTGCTCAATGAGTAGGCTTGCCAGACGACTAGTTATTAGTGCTGTTCATTCCATTACGTTCAGATAATGCAGACAGACTGCCTCACAAAGTGCAGGTTGCAATATGTATGACAATTAGGTAAAACTGTCCATCAGACTATGTGCTTGTACCACGGTCGAATCAAACTAGATCCATCATGACACAGTGTAGTGTTCCGCCGATGCTATTCGCATGCTGAAGGGCGACATTATTCGGCGTCATGCCAGAATTTCTCGTCTTCTCAAGTGGGATTATCCACATCAGGGCTGGGTTTGCCAACGTCGACTTCCAATCATGTTCAGCGCGGTGAAGACAGGAGACAATTGTATGAATGCTCAGCAGCCGCGACTGAATGCACCATCGCATTGTCATGAGAGCCAGATTGCCATTGATGTCTCTGTGAGCCAGCGCTAACTGTAACAAATCTCCTAAGTTCTAGGCGCAGCAAGCAATACTGTTGGTGCGAAGCGTCTAGGTTCGTTCAATGAAAGCTGCGATAGGCGTTGCATCTAGTTGCATTGTCACATGCCGTATGCAGGTGGGAGCTTACACTTGCCATCTAGTTTGGATCCGTCCATGACCCTACTGCGAATCCTTCCCGTTGGTAGACTGAGGGTAACAGCTCTTATGAAGACAAGTTATCGAGATCGAGCCTTGTTCGCTTTAGTAGCGGAAGCAGTGTTATTGGACCACGCATATCAAACGAACGTAAGTCTTGCTATCTCCTTTTTCCTCTTGAAGACCGCACGGGCGACTTCTTCGTACTCGTGTCTAACATGCCTGGCCATGTAGGTGGAAGGTCTCTGGAAATGTCAGGCGTGTGCTGTTGGCCATACAGTCCGCTATGTCTTCATCCCCAAAAGTACCAGACTCCATTATTGCATCATGCCACCCATGCTTGAGCCTAATGGCAGAAAAGCAAAATATTGCCAGGCTATATCTTTAACTGAGCAAATCTGGTATTGACTAAAACAAACAGAATTCACCACCACAAAAATGCTCGAGTCGACGCAACCCCGCCTCCCGCACCTCATCCATCCGCTCGTGTCACAACAAACAGAATGCCATCGCTCCTCCTCACAATCCTCCTCATACTATCGCACATTCTCCTCTCGGCGTCACAGCCGTCCTTCCCCATCATCATCCACACATGGTCCGGTCCCTTTACCGTCGCCGCAGACAGCGCATCCATCGCACTCCGCGACCCTTCCACATCCGTCCTCGACGCAGTCCAGATCGGCGGCTCAGCCTGCGAGCGGAACCAGTGCGACGGCACAGTCGGCTACGGGGGCTCCCCCGACGAGAACTGCGAGACCACCCTCGACGCCATGCTCATGGACGGCAATACCATGAACGTCGGCGCCGTCGGAGCCCTCCGTAGAGTCAAGGACGCCATCGCCGTAGCAAGGTACGTGCTAGAGCATACGGACCACACTCTTCTCGTAGGGGACCTCGCCACAGAGTTCGCCATCGAGAACGGCTTCAAGGAGGAGGACCTCTCGACCGTGGCCTCGGGGGCGCTCTGTGCGAAGTGGAAGCAGAGCGGCTGCCAGCCCAACTCGAGAGTCAACGTTCAGCCGGACGCGCATAAATCCTGCGGGCCGTACAAGCCGCTGGAAAAAGGCACGCTGATGCCACAGGCGCACGCTCCCAGACAAGGACAAGGACATGACACCATCTCCTTGGTTGCGTTGGACGCCAAGGGCAACATGGCGGCCGGAACCACGACCAACGGAAGAGCGCACAGAGTCCCCGGCCGCGTAGGTGATGGTCCCATCACAGGCAGCGGATCTTATGTCGACGCCGACGTGGGAGGATGCGGCGCCACTGGCGACGGGGATATCATGATGCGCTTCTTGCCCTGCTATCAGGCTGTCGAGAGCATGCGGAGAGGCATGTCGCCCCTCGAAGCGGCAGAGGACGCCGTGCGGCGGATGGTGAACAAGTATCCGCAGGTTCAAGCAGGGATCGTGGTTCTAAATAATAAGGGTGAGCATGCGGCTGCTGCGAGTAACTGGCAGTTTTCATACTCTTTTCGTGGAGGAGACATGCCTGAGACCCAAGTGGTCATGGTCACGCCTATACGAGGACCATCGGAGGCGTCAACCGATTTGTGATGTTGATTCCGATACTAATGACCCTTTATGGATTACTACAAGCTATTGAGCAATATCATAGCTAATGACCAATCGCTCGATGACAGCGTTGGCCACATTGTGCTATCCTCGTGCATTCATGAGCATGTATGAGCTTTCATGCGCCGACTTTCCGCACCCCAAGTAGAACCAACACAGCATAGCGTGGAAAACATTATTAGAGTTCATGGGGAAGCGCATTTTACAAAACTTCATTGGCACTACGTACGAATAACTCAACTTGGTATATTAAGAAAAGTAGATGGGAAATCCTGTCATGTACACCTGAAGAGAAGAGTTTTCAATACTATCAAACCAAGAACGAGAAAAAGCCAAAGTGCATTCCCATGATGAAATAACGCCTTACAGAGCGCCAATGGTTCCCTCATTACACCCATCAAATGCCATCTGTTTTGTCAGTTCTGGTGTCGGATGCACGTGACGATATAAACAGCCTCGCTTCTGTCTACTAGTTCTCCATATTAGATCCATGACTTAAGCCATAACAAGCTCTGTCCTGCTTTGTTGTTCTTGTCTGTCTTTATTCTTGAAGAGCGCCTTCAGCATGTTATCACCACGGTTGTGTGCCTTGGGTCGAAAGACTAATTCCATGCCGTTGCTTCGACCATCTTCAATCATCTTGATAGACCTGGACTTGGAATGTTCTCTTTCCTTTTCTTTTTTACTCGATCTGCGACTTCCCAATTCAGAGTCGCCGTCGACACTCTCGACAGTGGCGCGCCTGCTGCTTCGACGTTCAGATACTTCCTTCTCTTTGCCCTTGCTAGAACTCTTTTGCGTCTTGCTAGTTTTTGAAGTCTTTGAAGTCTTTACGGTTTTTGTCGTCTTTGATGTCTTACTGGTTCGTGATGTGCGCATACTTCGATGTGAATGGAGATCAGAGTCGTCCTTGGCATGCTTTTCTCGTTGAGCCCGCTCCGCCTCTGGAGTTATAAGCTCGATGTCGGCACTTTCATTATCAGCGCCGGGGGGCATGATGCCCCGTCGCCATGTCTCAATCGTACTCAGCTCATCATCTACAATCAGAGCCTCATCGATGGCACCGGCATAATAGTCACTTTCAGCTATAAGCGGCTGGGGCTTGTTCATCGGAGTACTTTCCCATGCTATGGCCTCACGCTGAGCCTGCTGTTCTTTCACCCTCTTGACAATTTTCCAGCCGCCAAACATGACGACAGTGAGACCAACAACTATACTGCTGCCAATCAAAAATTGAGGTGATGCAAGTAAAGAAAAGACGGCCGGGGATCCGCTTTTAAGGAATCCAAGGAATGCCGGTGACATTTTCCCAAGAACAGAAGACAGCTCGGCCAGAGTCAATGCAACCGCAGCGGCTGCATCAGGCTTCTCCTGTAAATGCTTAATGATAGATGTTGCAGAATGTTGTATGCAATGTGCTTCGTCGAGAAGATTTTCGACTCTGCGTACGAGTTGGTTTGCTTGATGCTCATTAGCCATAGCTGGATCCAAATCAACCCTGTCTGCCAAGTCCGGGGGAACGTTCCCATATGCCAGGTTCATATCGATTTCTTTGCCTTGGTGTGTTGGACGCTTGGCAATCTCTGATTCGGCTTGTCCGCGGGGTACAACTGCGCTCCGTCTCCAATCTGCCTCGGCGCCACTCTTCACGTCATAGTTCATCCGTGAGATGGCCGAGTCCATTGGGAGAGTCTCGACATAAGGACTACGATATGCTGCTGGGGGAACCTTGCTGGGGGCCGTACTGGACATCTCGCTCAGTGTCTGGAGATTGCGTTCCGTCAGCGCGGGACGGCTTCTCAAACTGTGGTGTCCATGTCTAGCATGAGAGAGCGAACTGCGGTGACTTCTCCTTGAACTTGTTTCGCTGTATGCATCGAATGAACGACGCCGACCGTCGTAAAAATCAGGGTTCATTCCATAGTTGTACTCTGTGTAGTGTTCAGGCTCATAAGTCGCGTGTCTGGCCAAAGTTCGGGGACGATGGCTACGATGGTGGCGATTTAGGCTGCGCGGCTGGTCAAACGTCTCCGCGCGCTTCAGTTCTTTGATTTCGGCTTTTTTCTCATCATAAGATGCCTTTGCCTCTTTAAAAATTGAGAGAAGCTGCTTTCCCTATTAGAAGTGTTAGCATTCCTAATCATGGTCCGGTGAAGATATAAAGGTGCCTTATGCCCAAGTTGCATAATACAGAGAAAACGGATGAATTTAGGGCAGGCGACGTACAGTACTGATTATCTTGCCGGAGTTGTTAACTATAGTGACAGTTTGTTCGAGAGGCATGCTGGGTTGGAGGCCAAATGGCCAAGACCTCGTTTGTCGCCGAACCTGGAGAAGGTGAAGTGAGAGGAGATTTGATTAGACAAGAGACGAGTAGAGGTTATGGCTTCGTAATTCGCCAACACTTGCTCCGAAATTCCAGGGGAAAGCGGTATCGCTTCACGTACGACTCAGTTTGGCCGTGTCTCTGATAGCTGCTTGTTGGTAGTGTCGGTGAAGACCCCCGAATGATGAACCCTGGAATCAAATGGAGCAAGGAACCCCACCGCTATCACCAAGGCACAGGAACCCACGCGGAGCAGTGCTCCGTACGCTAACTATGTAGTAGCACTGGTACAGCGTTAAGTTGATCCTAATAGAATCACAGCTGTCGTGACCATTGGGGGTCACACAGGTAGGTGAAGGAGAGGAAGGGGCATAAAATCGGTGCATGGGGAGATATGTCAGCAGTTCGATTCAGGAAATCTTATCCTCTGCCCTTTTCCCCTCATTTGCGCACTTTTCCCGCCCTCTCCTTTCTCGTCAGGCGCTGATGCATGATCATGAGTGAGGCGCCCACTCTCACAGTCACCTACAACTCAAGTCGTGCCCTATCATGGCGTCCAGGGCTCCCCATCCGGACAGTCACGTCTCTCCAGCACCATCCCCGCCCAGCCACTCGAAATGCCATGAGCACCGACCATAGCGAGCTGAGGCGGTAAAACCGAGCCATGGCCCCGCTGAGGTTATCCCCTTTTTGGGGGTGGAGGCCTCTAGGCTTCAGCTTGAATGGCCGTCTACCTCGAGCGGTTCGACTAATCGCGGAGCATCCCGCTAGATGACCGTCTGGCAAGCTAGCGATTCGAAGCCGCTGCCAAGGCCGTACACGCCACGGAATCGACGGGAACGACAAAGATGACCCAGTCGAGCTTGGATTTCGTTAGTTTCTCGACTCCTGAACGCGTGGCGATGCTGCACCAGTCTATGTAAGTATTAGACTTGAGGATGGCTGGACGAGTTGACAGGCTACCTGGGTGCGTCTCGTGCGAATCCAGATCTGAAGATGCTGCAACATCCTGTTGCGTAACCTTCACTTGACGTCGGTGTCTCAGCGAAAAAAAAAAAAAAAAAACCACTCATGCAGCCCAAAGGCATGCGCCCTGCACCAGCAGAGGCTGCAGCTGCTACCCAACCTTTTCGACGATTTGCTATACAATGTCAAGGACGAGGGTGCGACCTGCGGTCCTCGGGCTCGCAACAAAGAGGATTTTGATGAATAAACAATAATAAAAAACTAATAAAATCTCAGATGATCCCTGCTGCATGTAGCAGCTTTGGTCCTGGGTGTGGCAGATTGGGCTTCTGCGCTGCCACGATACAACACTTGTGGAGGCATGACATGACAGCCAGACTTGAATACCTATCAGATTGGACGACATAATGTCTTCTCTCCTTACGCTACCTGTGCACTTGCCGTATTATCTTGGCTCTTGCCCTGGTTGCAGCTAACACTGATGTCTGGTTCTTCGATCCTTCCCTCGCTCACCGCAGCCCATGCCTACTCCACCTCCTTCCACCTACGCTCCAGCAATTCTATCATCATCACTGGCCCTCCGTTGCCAACCTCGCCCGCGACCTGTCTCATGTGGTGATCATACATGGCTCCCGTAAACTCCGTCTCGTTCTTCCACCCGTACCCAACCTGGGCGTTCCCTACAGTGTAGTCATGTCCGTTGAGAGCAGCCTGCGCGCCGCCGATAGCTTTGTAATATGAGCCCGTGATGCCCAACATCTTCGCCTGCTGTGCCTTCCAGAACTGGTCCATCAGGACCTGCTCACACTGCGGAATTGTTTCGAGGAACACAAGCCGTCTCTCGTGAGCAAATTCCAACAGAGCTGGTAACGCATCGTCCCGACAGGCTTCAGTGTAGAGGCCGCGCATGCGAAGCGAGTACAAGTCGCAAATCTGAGGCCTCTCGATGAGTCGGCCCTTCATGGAGAATTCAGGCTCGAGCCTGGTCCCCTTGGCGAAGGAGATGTAGCACTCTTCGCAAACATGTAGATCCTCCCATCCCCACCACTTCCGATTCCCGGGTTTTTTCACATCGTATCGTGGGCAAGGCGGGACGCCGGCCCACGTCTTGGCGCCCTGTTCCAATGCCTCTGGGCGTCCGGTGAGCAGGACCTCGTTGAGGTATTGGAGAAATTGATGCCAGCGCGGATTGCTGGTGTTGAAGCTACACAGGTGCGTGTCCGCCTTGGACGTGCCTGGTTTCGGCATGAAATAGCGCTCTCCTCCAAGAGCGCGCACAATGGCCCCCGTACAAGCACCGCATACGCCAAACCCGGCGGGATTGTTCTTGACCGTGTACCAGACAGCGGTGGTGGTGCCAGTTCCGGCGCAGATCGGATTGGCCCCCAGCTGATCCATGGCTGCCCAAAATATGTCCCAGTTTTCCTTGTCGACAGCCCTCAACGTTGGTAGCAGAATGTTCAGATGGCCCATGACGCAGATCGCCGTACCATTCGGGCCTTCAGGCCGTCCGGGGACAAAGTGCTGCGCTGCAGGAGTGCCGAGGAAATAGTCGCAGAAGCAGGTGTGACAGACTTGAAGCCCTGGCGGTCCTCTGTTGGCGACGTACCATCCCCGTTGCTCAATCAAAGTGTAGACGAGCTTGGGACACTCTGGCATCTGTAGTCGGGCCTGAACATCCTCTACGAACTTGCCCCAATTCGCAGTTCGGAGGTTGTCCCCCAAAGACCGCCGAATAAACAAGGTGCTAAAGTCACAGTACCATTGTTCCTCGACCTTGGTAGCTTCTTCAAACGCAAAATCCGCTGCGAACGAGGTATGGAAGAGTTGGTCTAGAAAACACGCTTCGCAAAACGTTGCCCCTCTAATAGTTCGCGAAATGTATCTGTTACGATGCTGCTGAAGTTCCTTCTCCGGACAGTTCGGTATCTTTTCCCTGATTTTCATGAACTCGAGTGCTTCTGAGAAGTTCCCTGAGGATAAGCTTCGCGGCCATAAAAAGTTCTTCATGTGTGGAGCGGCAAACATGCACAGATGAGGCTCGCTGTTCGCAGATTTGATGATGGTGAAATCGGTTCGAAATGGAGATCCGGATACATGATCGACGTAGCAGCGGCTGCAGATCGTATATGAAGGAGACTCGCGATGGACGAACCAATCGAGCGGGAAGGACACAGCTGAGTTACAACACTCCGTGATCGGCGTGACTCCGGACAGACACGGCTGTGAAGTGCTGCTGGGCCGTCGAGATGGTGTTGCACGTTGATGTGATGACTCGTTTGCCTGATACGAAGACTGTGCACCATTCAGTAAGACATCGCTTCGGGAACCTTGACCCATGCTTTCCGAAATAGTTGTATGCTGCGCCCTTGGTTGATTCGAAGCGGTTAGTTTCGACTGAACAACTGCTCCATGATTTTTGGGTTGAAGCTGCGCCGGCAACATCTGCTGCAAAGGCTCAGCTTCATGCAGAGATACAATATCCTCCCGTCCTTGCTTCACCCGAAGATGATCTTCAATCCCCAGCCTCTGCATTTCACCCTCAGGCTTCCTCAATTCCGCCTCATACCCAGCTTGGGGTCGAACAGCAACCTGCCTAACCGCTTCCTCATCTCGACGCAGCTGTTCTTCCACACTTCGTGTCACTTTTGCAATCTCAGCTTGCTCTTCGCGTTGAATTCGTCCCGCGTCCCGTCTAGCCTGCTCGAGCTCGCCCCTCTGTCGCTGTATGGTATCTTCCGCCTGCTCCATGGTCTGATCTGACTCATTCTGCGAGTGCCGAAGCAACTGGTGTTGATCGCTGTCGCTATCTGTGCTCTGTTTCATCCCGCCATGATGTCCTGAGGACGGAACTTCGAAGGACGGGCTCTGGCATGGTTGCGGCGGCCGAGGGGGAGGAGGTGGTGGATAAGAGTGATGGCCAGGTAGACTCTGATGGCATTGTTCTTGAACCGGACGAGACTGAATGCCTAGACAGGGCGGATAGAAGTCCTGCCGAGTCTGCACCTGATATTGTTGCGTTGGAACATGATGGCCCCGTTGATGATGCGGACCTTGTGGCGCTGCACAGTTCAACGTCGCCGGTGATGGAGGCAGCGGAAAAGTAGTCTGCTGGTTAGTCGGCGGACTCTGTTGCCGATAACCATACTGCTGATACCCGTGAGGATGTTGCTGCGGAGGAGCATATTGCTGTGGATAGTAATCCTGCGAACCAAGCTGCCCCGACTGATCCCTTTCCCTCTGTTTCCTCTGATACTCTGCCGTAGCCTGGAGCGCCAAGTCCCCTGCCTTCGAAAACACCTTATTCAAAAAGCCCATTTTGCAAATGAAACAATATAATCGACTCGTGCGTGGGTGAAGTTATTCTGACTAGAATCGAATCGCAGCTCCCACTCAGGAATTAAAGCCATACTACCAAGAGAGCGTACATGCTTGACTACCAATCATTAATACATCAGCACTGCGCCTTCAAAGTCAGCCTCACGTCCGCCGTAGAATCCGTCCTCTGGCCAATCCTGATGCCGTTACGCCCCACTTGAAATGCCAAATCGGGGAATTCGTTTTCCGTAACCGGTGATTTCGCCGAAGAAGGGAGGGGTTCTGCTGTCTGACAACAACGGCATCAAGCCATAACAACAGACTATGCATGCCTGCTTGCAAAAAGCGCCGTGCTAGCACCATGATGACATCATGACTGGCCTGCTTGTTTTTTTCGTCAATAGCCTGATACAACACAGAATTGCAAGCTGCTCACCTTACAGTGCGGAATTGATTCCACTCTCGCGATTTATACTTCGTAGACGGCTTCAGTAGCAGATGCATGCTTTCGACAACGCAAGCCCATTCAGGGATTCATGTCCAAAAACTCATTTTGAAAAAGAAACATCGTGTCACGTTCGTACGCACAGATGCAAATCTTGCTGCCCAATTTGAAAAGTCGCTGTTCCTCCTCATGCCCAGGCACACTAGATGTCTCGTATCTGCTAATTACAGAAAATAATGAGCACCACCGCATCTGAACACAACTCTTTTGATCGAACCCTTTTCAACGCCGGAACCCTGCCCAACCTAATAATGCACATTATTGCCCCGAGAAAAGAATGTTATATCAAATGCCGAATTCATGACGTCGCCCCACGGTGACCTTTGCGAATGCAATTCATTCAACTATGCTGCATTTGTGTTATCGCTAAGGCTCCTTCAATGTCGTTACGCTTATTTCAAATGTTGTTCATATCTGGTCAAAAGGTGCTACCGAGATGGTTCAACCACCTCCATCTTCGATGATTTCTCGCACTTCGTGCTCGTTTAACAATATACGTTTACCAAGCTCTTCTGGCGGCTGGCCGTCGCGAATGGCGCCAAAATCCAGAATCTGCGTTCTAGCATTAGTAAAACTTGTCCGAGTTGTCATTATAGACCAACGGAGCAGTCCACGTTTTTCTTTTGTCCTCTGTGTTTTTGGAACTCACCTCTACGTAGGTCAATTGATCTCGCTGAACAGCTGCCACGCATCTTCTGCCATCAAACTTGACTTGCCATACGCCAGTAAGATCTGTCAATAGATCTTGTACACATTCACCTGTCTTAACATCCCACATTTTGACCGTCTTCTCGCTGCCGCTGATGACTTTCTGGCCATCATGTTGAAAACACGTAATAGCCCCTGTGTGAGCCATAAGAGTGTTTCGACATCTGCCATTATCTGGGTCCCAGACCCGCAGAGTAGAGTCTGCTGCTGCAGACACTAATCGTTCGTCTCGAAGATCCAGGAGGCCGACGAGAAGCGTGTGACCCTCAAGGGTATGCAGACATGTCCCTGTGGCGAGATCCCAGATCTTGACGAGCGAATCCATGGAGCCAGATATGCATCGATTGCGTTTGTGGTCAAGGACCACTGAGTAGACTTTCTGAGAATGTCCACGGAGCACATGCAGAGCCTCGCCAGTACTGATTCTCCAGACGCGCACCGTGCTGTCATACGAGCCACTGATGAGAATATCACCATACGCGGATATGGCGCGGACAGAATGGCTGTGACCTGTCAGAACTCGAATGAAGTACGGGCAATCGGACTCTTGAGCAGGAGGTCCTGTCTGGATATACCGACGTGAGCCAACCTTAGGAAGTCTCCACACTCGCAGTTGGCTATCACGCGAGCCTGTAATGATCAAAGGCTTTTCGGGCTGTAAGATCACACCATCACCAGTATCCCTCCTTGTTTCCGTAGGCATGAGAATTTGCAAGCATCGGACGGTGCTAGTGTGACCATAAAACACCTGTTGACAAAGGCCACGCTCAATATCCCACACTCGAACTGATCTATCAGTCGAGCCTGAGACGAGAATATTACCTTCGTACTGCAATGCCCAAACGCCGCCCTCATGGCCTTCCAGCTTCTTGCGCAACTTGCCAGTCTTCGTGTCGTAAATATGGATCAAGGTGTCATCACTGCCAGTTATGATCTTGTCGTCGTCAAACTGCAAGCACGTAATCACATGACGGGGATGAGCTGCGAAAGCGACGTGGCCTGGTTTCACCTCACCACTGGTCCAGCTCTTGCGAATCATGTGATGGCGACGATAGATGGACTTGAAGAGGTGAAGTTGACGAAGACTCGGCATTCCTAGTTGAGGATCCGGAACAGCTGTGGCGGCTGCACTGGCTGCTGACAGAGGGCCTTCAGACTTGTGTTGCTTAACTTCAATCTGAGCTTTAGGATCGCGCACACTGGACACCGCGGACTCTTGTGCAGTCCCAGCCCGTCGCTTCGACCGTTCTGATGCAGAATATGTGTTTAGTCCTCGCTTTCGTTTGGAGCTTCTGGAAGATTTGGGAGTAGTGTCAGTTCGGAAAGCTCGCGTCAACTCAAATTCTGAGGCAGTAAGGCGTCCATGCATGCTCAGATCTCTTTCATAACCTGTGGGACCGACTGGATCTTGCCAGCCCCAGCCCTGCACAATGGCTTTGCTTAGTTCTCCTGGAGCCATGGAATAGCCGTCACTGTCAAGCAGCTCTTTCCAGCCAGTCTCGTTGCGGTCCACAATGCTGCGCCAGTGCTTCGAAACTTGTGCAGCTCTACACAAATCCCTGTAATCGAGATATGCAAGAATGTGGTACCCAAGCTCCAGCGGAAGTTGTCTAAGAAAGTCGCATTTGAGGGCTGGGTTCACAGCATTGGCAATCACTCGCAGCGTAGGACGTGGACAGCGACGCAAGAATTGGTACATCATGAAGGTCTTCATTTCTGTTTTCATGGAATCAAAAGTTCGGAGAAGGCTCTGGGTATCGAAGGCGAAACCGCGGTGCGATTCAAAGGGGGATCGCTTCAGTTCCCCGTGGTCGCTTTGTGCCCCAGATGAGTGAGCTGGTTGCTTGTCTTTGGATTCTTCTTGATCGTGAATGTCATTGGCCCAGGATAGGGCATTATCGCTCGCAGAGATCTGAAAACTTGACGGTGCACCACTGTCAGGCTCGGCAGCATGTAGCTGAGAGGCGGCTAGAGTCGGGGACAACCTCGGACTAGGTAAGCTGGCATCTTGAGCCGCAACAACGTCAACTGTCAGCCTGTGTTGAAGAGCAGCGCGGAGAGAATTCTGGAGCGAGTCATCGGCGTCTCCGAATGGTTCAGGATCTGCATCTGTGATGGGAGGTGTGGCGACATTGCTACTGAAGACCGTGTGTGAATCACTTGCTGCAGGGCTTGCGACGTCAAAAGCGCCCGGCTGTGATTGTGAAGGACCGGGAGAAGGCCGAAGACGGTCTGCTTGCAGAAAACGGTTGCGCTGAGAGTCAAGAAGCTCCGAGGCATCGGGTGTGGCTAGGAAGCCGGTTCCTCCTCGAGGAAGCCCTTCTTCCATATTGCGACGGCTTATTGACGAAGCGTCTCCAGTGGTAGAATCGTTGACTCCAGCAGTGGCAGCAGAGGTAGAGCCGGCTTGCGTGATTGAACGCCTCAGCTTGTCCGATACAGTATGGAGATTGGATCTGGCGAATCTTTGGGATGTTCTGGGTGTGAAGGCAGGCCCGGGAGGGGTATGGGACGCAAGAGCAGTTGATGAATCCGCAAGGCTGGCCCGACTTTGTCGAGTCTGTCGCGGATAGCCTTCAGAGGGTGACTGTGGTGGTAGCCGGTTCGATCGATTTTGGACCGGGGTCTCGTGCGTGCCGGGCCCAGGTTTGACAGCAATTGGGGTAAGCGTGCCCATTGTTACAGATTTGCCCTGGATTGATGGATTGTTAACCCAAGTGCTAAAGACGATGAAGACTCAAGAATGGCTGATTCCTGGTCGACTGATGTGCAAAGTCCTCCAAAATGTGGCCTCCTTCATGTAAGAATATTTGCAACGTACCGGCTTGGCAGCTTCGTGTTTACTGCTTCGGCTTTGAAGGCCGTCTTCTCCATTCTCATCATCGGAGGGATCCTGTTTCAACCCTTCCTCCTCAGAAATCTCGTAAGAGAACTCCAACAATTCTGGCGGTGTCGGTTTTGAGGCTAAGGGATACTCCTTGGTGTCGAGAGTCTCAAGCGGGGCCGGATCTTGAAGGAAGACGCGAGGAAACTTTCGAGTCAGGCGAGTGGTGGTGGTAACGGTCTTGGTCTCAACGCACTCGCTGACTTGGAGCTGGAATTGTCCGCCGTTATCCTGCGAGCCCTCTGCGATGTTCACGGACACTGTCTGGGCGCTGCGAGGGCGCCGTGACTCTGATGCATGGCCGGAGGGCATTGGTGACGGTGTCATGGCCGGTCGATCTGCGAGGATGTGACGCCGGTGCCGGCAGACAGGGCAGGGCAGGGCAGGAGGAGCGGATTCAGTGGCGGGCAGTTGAGCCCAAGCAATCTTGGTGACCCGAGAATGAGGCCTTTTATGTACAAAAGGAAGGAGGTCGGCCCCCGGGTTGTGTTATGTACAGGTTGTAGGCTTCGAACGTTGCAAGCCTTGGTGGTGCGGCTGTGACAGACGAGAGAACGAGCGCGTGAACCTCGCGCTGAATGGATGAATGGAGAGAAGGCGGCAAAGGACAAACGGGCCAATCGTCCCGGCAAAAGGAGACGCCGAAAAGTGGACCACGGGAGGGCAGATGCGGGCAGGTGCGAGCAAGCCGTGGTTGGGGTGAGGGCAATGAGGGCGATGAGGGCGAGGACGAGGGTGGAAGCGAGGGCAAGAGGCCACTAGGTAGGTACTAGGTAGTTTGCTGGGTTAATTCTTGCAGTTCTGGCAGTCTGGAACCCCAAAGCAAAAAGGTAAATCTTGTATTAGGTCTCAAGCTGGTTGGTATCAATGATTATCCTCGCAAACCCGAAGAGGGATCGATTCGCGTTGCATCTGATGTTCACTGGTGTTACGACCGGCTGCGAGGAACTCAGACACATCTTCCCGACTGAAAGCCGTCGAAGAAGTGGCACTGTCCTGGTGCTGAAGAAACGTCCTGTATTGAGTACCTGATATGCAGATAATTCCTCGTCCTTTGTCCGAGCCTGACAGACACGTCCATGTCTCCAACACAACAAAACGCAACGCAACGCGCCAAGCAGGAAACTTGTCAAGCCATCGTTCAAGCGGACTGTGGCTGCATCCCCCGTTTTGTCGGTGTCTCCACATGGCACGATTCCCCCCCCGGCCGAGTTTGCAAGCACTTGACACACTTGACACTAGAGACAGCCAAAACGGGCGCGCAAAGCCAAAACGCCCTGTCCCTGTCCCCTGTCCCTGCTCTGCTCTGCTCTGCTCATGGATGATGTGATGCTTTGCTGAATCTCGTGTGCTTGGGCTTGCTTGTTGTGTCGGCTGTTTGTTGCGAGAAGCAGCTGATCTGATGTAGGTGCATGTGGTGAAAAGCACCAGACTGCACATCACGGAGTACTGCGTACTCTTGTGTTCCGTTACTTCCTATAGATCATCCTGATAACTGGACCTGCGTCACCATCCGGTTCCGCTGATACCTAACTATACATCTTGCGAGTTTGCAAGGTAAGCACCTAGGTGCGGAGTCAAAGTGACCCACGCGACACAGCCTCTGCTTCAGCATAATGTCTGTCGAAATGAGCGTGGTTTTATAGTGATCAGGCTTAGTAGAGCAAACTGCTTGGTTCTGGGAAGCTGTTTAGAAATAAGAGCAGCATCCTTCCAGGCTGTCGTCACGTTTGGTAGCAAGGCTGGACTAACCAGCGAAGTCTGGAGTTGATCATTCTTGCGAAGCCCGCATCACCAGCGCCTCCATGATTTCAGGCATTCCCCGCACCGCGGACCTTATGGATTTGGTCGACGAGAGCTGGATATAATAACCCCCGTTCTCATTCCGGGCAGCGACTGCCTATTTGACGTACCTGGTTCTCAATCCCCTCCTCCCTCTGACTCTTATCTCGGGAGGGGCTTTGGCCAGTTCGCTTGAGGATCCTGTTAATATGCAAAGAGGAATCAAACTCAAAAAGGGAGATGTGGGCTCTCCTCTATTCATGGCACTGATCGACGTCACGATTACCGCATTGGTCACTACGACATTTTTAGTCTCAGACTTTCCCACCTAGATCCATGTGTAGGGTTCAAGTCACTGCTGCTGGACCAATGTGAAAACGGATATCAGTTACGAGATCAAAAACCCTGTTGGCAACAGGAATATCACAGCAGTACATGTATCAATCACCCGCTAGATTCTTATGCAATATACACGGGCATGCGGCTTCCCAACAATTCACTCATACTGAGCTGAACATCCGTCTTGTTGAAGTCATGCAGCAGTAGCCAGCAAATCATTCGAAATACCAGAATACACCAGACATCATCGTGAGACACGGGCTCGTCTGCCAGTGCCATGCTTGCACTCATGCTATTATTCCCTTCAGCACCACCTGGGCCAGAATATTTTGATTCTACTAGAGGCAGATCAGTCGGGGGACTCGAAACCGATGCCCTGCCTAACTCGGCCCTGCTTGGATGAGTTGCCCCGTTCGGCTCCTCTTGTCCATATTCAGATTGGATCGCAGCACTAGAATGCGTAGCAACACTGGCCCGTCGACGAAAGGCGTAATTCCGCGGAGCCCCAGCAAAGCTTGTCCTTCGTTCTGTAATATGTGACGCTGACTGCACGACGTGTGTGCGTATAACTTCAAAGTAAACCTCCATCAACCTGTGTTGCTTCTCGTCGGGGCCACAAGCGTCAACATCCTCGAACCGAGGGCTCAGATTCCGTTCAACAGAATGTGACGCTCGTGGTGGCATGCCAAAGACCTCGGGGACATGGAGAGACTGTAAGTCTGAGAGGCGGTCATCTCTTTCGTTGAGGAGCCTGAGGACTTCTTGGATGTGAGACCTCAGCACATCTTGGACAATCTCCCGCCGCAGAGTTTGTCTAGAAGCCTGGCGTTGCGCTGCCCCTGCCCCTGCCCCTGCCTGTTCCTGTTGTCTGTCCTTATCAGCTTCGCTGTGACTTTTTGCGGTCAAAATTTCATCACAGTCATTCAAGGCGTCGTGTAAAGCCTTCAAATATGGCAGTCTATCTGATACGCTGTCCTGGCTTTGATGATCCAATATGCGATTAATATGGGTATTTATCATCGCATATATAGTCGTATTCCTAGTAACCTCGGGCAACTCAATTTCCGACAACACCTTGTAGGACTCCATCATTTTGGTGAGTGAAAATGAGCGCTTGTCCCAACGATCGGAAGTAGGATTGGGGATGTAAGTGAAAATGCTGTTTCGTATGTGGATTGTGCGGGCCACCATGCTCACGATCTCGAATGATACTGCAATAGGGATGTCAGCATACGAAAGCGGTTCCTCATTGAATCTGGGAAACGCTTACGTGGGAATATGTGAGATACCCTACTACTTTCTTCCAAGAAGTACTGGACAGCATTCATTGCACATCCCATGGCCGCCAAGGTCTCAGCAATTTCCTTTCTACTTGCCATCTGAAGCGTTCCCAGATTATGAAGGTCGCTATTGGGTGAATCCAAGCGACTATGGTCCCGCGTAGCTCGATAGATGGTGGGCACGTAACCAAAACACAGCTCCTTGATTTCATCAGCCGGTATGACACGATTTGATTCGAAAACGCATTTCCCATATACTTGGAAAGAGAACATGAGGCCCAGTTCACTCAG
Source organism: Atkinsonella hypoxylon (assembly GCA_000729835.1). Taxonomy (NCBI): domain Eukaryota; kingdom Fungi; phylum Ascomycota; class Sordariomycetes; order Hypocreales; family Clavicipitaceae; genus Atkinsonella; species Atkinsonella hypoxylon. The sequence continues at coordinate 29,701 of JFHB01000143.1, forward strand.
CCTCTCGCCTAATACCACGAATCCGTTGCCCTCTGCACGATAGCGATCTTTCTTGCGGTCAAACTCTTTCCAATACACGCCAAGAGCAGCCATAATCTCGATCAGATGGCACATGGTCGTTGTACCATACGGCTTAGTCACGGCCCTTGGCATCGTGTCCCAGCTCCTACGCTTCCGCTGCAGGGCAATCACGAATGTGTGATCCTCCTCCAGCGTTGGCGGATGTGAGGGCAGACCATATTCTTTCACGTTCTGGCCAGGTGGACCGAGAGCCATGTACTGCCTCTCCTGCCATGACTGGGACATGGCTTCCATTTTTTGAACAGCGAGAAGCAGCACAAGCCACGAGGCACGCTCGTTATCTGCAGTTTGTATTCTTTCTTTGGGCGACATTTTCTCGTATTCCTTGCGCGAGTCGACTTCCAAATTGGTCCCCGTCTCTTCCAAGCTCTTCTGGGTTCCTTTGAGGAAAAATATCTTGGCATCGGGAACAGGCCCTCGGTCATTAGTCGGTGGGGAGACAAAGATGACTGGTGCGTCGAATTGTACTTCGTACCGAAGCTCTTCCCAGGAGAATGTGCGGGATTTAGATTTTGCCCATTCTCCCATGACTTTCTGGTTGCATTGAGAGTAACCATGAGCTGATGCAAAGTACTGTTGGAGAACTTGCATGAAAGTTGCTGTGAGAGCTACTACTGAGACGAGAAGGGCCACAAGGGCCACAATGAGCTCATCGTCAGCCATTTCGTCAGAGGAGCTTGGCGTTTGCGCCCCAGATTACGACAGGATGGCTGAAGAGTCTTTGCAGCTTAGCAGGGGGCGACTGAGGCTGCTATAGACTATATCTCTCCTTTGACTAGAGGGTATCGCAGAGAAAATCCCGGAAGTCTGAGGGTGGAAGTGCCGGACCAAACGAGGACTGTCTTCACAATAGCATGCTGCATATACTGATCCGAGTATGTGAAATGGTTCGGGGCATGCATTCTACCCAAGCATTTAGGTTGCCCTGCAAATGCTTGGCGAAGTCGGAACGAAGTGAATTCTGAATACTCACGAGCCTCACCTGGATCCCCCAAAACCTCATTTTCTCCGTCGGTAAAGATTAATTGCCAGTATGAGGGAGATTTTGTCTGATTCAGCCGCAGCAAGTCCCACATCGCTAACCATCCCCTAACCACGCTTGGTCCCATGCTCCCCGTAAGGAGTCTGGTATTGTCCAGCTGCTTCCCCTCAGCCTCTGATTGCAGATCTCACAGGAAGGCTGTGTAAGGAACCATTCCCCATTAAGACAAGCATAACTAACTAATGCGCAGAGATTGGTCGAGGTCATGGCCGCAAATCCAATTCACCCGCTGAATAATCAGACTCAGATTGTCTCCACCAGTGCAATGCTGAACAACTTATCACCCTTGGACATCAAGACAACTACGTCCTGCTTTCATAAGCCGGAGATGCAGACTCGGACATTGCCCAACAACTCCCAACTTGCTAGGAGCTTAAGCCAAAATGGAACAGTGGCAAGCATTTTGAACAAAGGCTGCGAGGGAGTTTGCGGCCGATTGACAAAGGGCCTAATTGTTAGGCCTGATGAACGTGGATATTGATGGATGCAGTTGCGATGGATTGTGGAAAGGTCTTAGTATGGTGCAAACTCAAAGTATCTTGTCCAATACATGTCGTGAGGCACGTACTGAATGAATATCATTACTGCATCTTAGCTGTTGAGTCCGCAATGTTCACAACACATTGAGAATGCTATTCTTACACGCACTGCAGGCTACTCAGCTTCGCGACTCGTTGAAATAGATGGCTCCGTAAAATCCCTGGAGGTATCCCGCTCGTACTGATGCGCCATGCTCTAGGCTACATCAGAAGCGACGTATATGAACGCCCTTTGTATCAACCAAGATGTCCATGAAAAGGCGCGCCGGTGTTCAATGGCCATACGAAGTCACGGAGGCATCACGAGGTGGACCTTCATGACCATCAACGGTCGATAGGCAAGGTAGCCGCAAGCCAGTTCGTAATCATCGCATCAGTCGAAGCTCTGGCTTGAGAATATGGCCAATGCGTTCCTTTCATCAGTCACGGACATTCTCTGTTCAACAAAGAACTTTGCCAATAAACAAGGCTCAATTGGTTCCATGAATTCTGCATTGTTCAGGAAGCTGCCCTGCCTCGGAAGCTATGTTCAGCTAGGCCGCTACAAGTGCCCGCAGATGTTCTTCACCCGTCATACTCCGATGGAATATAATATCACGGCGTTTCAAGATGTTTACGTCTTTTTCAAAGGACTGCTCATGACATTGTGGGCATGTCATGGCCGAACTGCGGGTTGGAGCTCAAGCCGGATGTAGCGCAAGCACTTTCGACGGCGTTGATCAGGGCTGGTCCCCTAGGATTCTTCGCTCCTGTTCCCATCCGCAATTTGCAGAAAAGTGTGTTCCCGAATACCTTGACAATTGAACGAAGCTGATAAACACTACAGATTACAAAGTTGGCACAAAGTGCACAAGCATTACACCGCCACCTTCTCGCTCCCATCCATCGCCGCCTGTTCCACAAGCGCGCCTTCATCCCAAACAGCCTCTATGAACCACAGATTCCCACTCGACTTCCACGCCCCCTGCCAGACAAACCGCACGTCAGCCATCTCCAGCAGGGCCTTCCAGTCGTCCACTTCCCTCTCCCGCCCATTGCACACCGTCTTCATCAGCACATCCAGCAGCCTGAAAGTGCGTTCCTCCATCAGCGAGACGGCTCCCGGCGCAGGCAGCACCACGTCGTTGATGATGATGCGGGCGCCCTGCCGTAGCGCAGGAACGAGGTTCCTCAGGATCCGCATAGCCACTTTGTCCGGGAAGGCGTGTAAGATGTGGCGGAAGAAATAAGCCCCTGCCACAGTCGTCTGCTCGTGGAAGAAGTCATGCGTCGTCAGCTTGACGCGGTTTGCCAAGTGGGATGGTACTTCGGCGACCGTCTTTTCAGATCGCATGCCTGGCAGGTCCTGGACTTCGAAGGACAGCGAGGGGAACTCTTCTGCGATCGCCATCGATACGTAGCCTTCATTGCCGCCCATCTGTCAAAGCGGATTTTGCGTCAATAATTTGCTTGTCTGCTCTCTCTCTCTCTTTCTTCTTTTTTTTTTGGGTTTTTTTTTTTGTTCTTTCTTTCTTTCTTTCTTACTTTCTTTCTTTCTTCTTCCATAGTCGATTGTGCTTTCAACAAATGGCAAATAGTGCACTTACATCAACGACTGTGGCGTTTCCTAATTTCTCCCATGGGTAGCTTTGAACTGTGTGCAATACATGAAACCCTTCTCGAGAGCCGTGCGCTTTCATGGCAAGGTCGTATCTCTTCGCTCGCGTTTCGTCGCTCTGGGTATGATCAAAGAAAGTATGCTTGTGGCTGTACGAAATATTCACGGCCTAGGCAGGGAAGCACAAAGAGGAAGAGAAGGGGGAAAACCCGTTAGTGCCTTTCAATGATTCTTTTTTGTTCCAGATTTTTGTCAGCAGTCGCCATACGCCACCTTCTCTCACTTACAGTTTCGGTAAGGTCTTGAGAGCCCGGCCACTTCTGCATCGCCGTCACGGTGTTCCCGACCGGGAGAAACAGGTCGACGGTGTATAGTCCAACCCAGTTGGCAAGAGCTTCGTCTTCCAACATGACGAGCGATGCGCGATTGTGCGCGACATGGCCGAGCTCGGGCTCGCAGAACAAGTTGTTAGCCACGGCGAGTCGGAGGACCCTCCTGAGCTCCGAGGCGGGTATCTTATATCCCGATACTCGGTGGACTTGTTTCGTGAGTTCCTCATATGAGATAGACCCGGTTTGGGGAACCGCCTCGGCTATCTTGAAGGCGTATATGGCGTGTAGTGGGACATAATTGACAACCTGTACCTGACAGTCAGCTTCGAGTGATTCACATGGTAGTTGGCTGTTGTAATCCTCACGTCTAAGGCCATGACCTTCAGAGCCTCTCGGGGACCCAGCACTAAGTCGCGAAGTTCCTTGGTCAACGACAAAACTTGCTGGCGGGCCTTAAGCGTCTCGGCATCAGATCCCGTTAACGGAAAGTCGGCGAGCCCATCTGCCTCGTAGGAAGGAGCACTCAGCCCTTGTGCATGCAGCTTTTCGGTGAGGATTTTGGTGTTTTTGCCAATCTGTGTTGATATAGCCGTCAGCCGGTCGGTAGATGGCGTCGACGCTGACTTGGCCAATAAGTTTCCCATGGTGCCTATGCACGGTGTCCAACGCCAGACGCATGTATGGCACAAAGTATAAGAAGAAGAAAGTGGAGGGTGTGAGTTTTCTTTTCTTTCTTTATCTGTTTTCCTGTCTCGCCTCTTCCTATATGGCGTGTCCGGTCAATGCAGCAGGTATGAGAGCCTTCAGAGACCAAGCTGCATACCTTAGTTGCAAGATAGGCGAAGAGGCAGAGATGAGGGATGAAGAATGGTGTTCAAACTCAAACAGACCTTGTGTAACATCCTCTGGTAAGGGTTCTCGTGGTTGATAGTGCCGCCCACCCGCACCGATTAGCTCAGACTATTACTTGAACTGGTCAAATATTGCTGATAGCCCGCACATGATTCTGATGGGAAAGGCTGGCTGACGCCCGTTTACCAAAGAGTACATGCTGCCTGCATTCATGGAAGTAAGACAGAGAGCCACATTTCGACATTGTGCGTCTTGGTGCTGCATTGCATTGTTGGAGATGGGCACATTATACTTCAAGCACATAGTCACATAGGTCACAATGTACCAGTGGCGTTTGGCGTTTGGCGTTCGCTCAAGACATTCCTGCCCGAACGGGACGCTTGCTTGACCCAACACGACACAACGCATGCACCCCGAGATCTGGCGACAAGCACGCGGCACTAGACAGTGACACAATCGTGGTCGAGCGCTGTGGAGACGGTGTATTCCTGCGTTTCTACATCGGGACATAACTCGCAAAGCGAAAAAGTAAGTTTGTGCCGAGGAACAGGAACTGGGCAACGGCAGTCAGGACGGTCGTAGAGCACGTACGTACCTTGCTCATGTACTCCGGCCGCAACGGCAGGCTGCGTCTCGTGCCGCCTCCTCACTCAAATAAACGTTGGAAAACGATGACGAGTGCTAGACGGACGGCAGCAGGAAAATGACGCGCAGAAACAGTCGCACATGGCTAGCCTGGGCACAGCAACCGTGTAAGACCAGGCGGACAACACCGACCGACAAACGCGGCAGACTGGAAGCTGCTCCACATGCGCATGCGTAGCTGTCGGTCATGTTGAACCAGATTGCTGGTAACAAACAAAGACGACCCGTTGATGGGGGTAGGCTAGAGCCCAACCTGCGGTGACATGGCAGGATGTGCCACCGGATAACACAGGTAGCACCCGTGATTCATCGGATGTCCAAGTTGGCTCAGACTACAAAATAAAACGTTGGTTGCAGGGCAGACTACACCATGATCCGCCTGGGGGGGCAGAGTTCTTGAATCCTACGCCATTGAGCCTGAGATGCGAATGGCGACATGTCTGGTTGATAATCGCTAGTCTTGGCTGTTGGTTTCTTGGGCCGTATGCCATAGCCCCATTTAGCACCCGTCCATTGCCCACGATGTAAACCGGAGCATCGTGACAAGTTTTGGCCAAGTAACCATTTGATGTTCTGGAGAGCCAAAGACGGTATCGGTGAAGCGTCCATTATGCACAAGTTGTGTAGCAGGCCACGTTGCGGCTGCAATTGTTGGACCCTTGTTCAGTCAAACAACCGTTGCGACAACATCGCAACCCCGGTCACCACTGGTTATCAGCTTGCATGTTAGACAGCGATTGTGGCTCGATATATCTGCCCTGGGACTGATCCATTTTCCATAATGGCTTCCAACCAAAAACCCCCGGCATGGGAGCGTCATGAGTTCATCTCCAGAATCACCCGCAAGGTGACTGCCAATTGGTCTAGCGCAGCCTTTCACGTTCGCCCAGAGCTGCAGCTATGAGACAAAGGCCTCGTTTGATGCGGTCTTGCTGAGTTGCAGAAGGCCTTCGAGGTATTTGCACTGGGCCAGTCTTGAAACTCCGTTCAGCGTCAGAAACGATTCATATTGTGCTAGCCAGGAGCCCGCTGGTCGAAACGTCGGTGAGGACCAATGCTGCTCTTCATCTAGTGATACATAAATTGCCATGGAATTGCTACAGTCGTGCAAACACCTTGCCGAATATCTCTCTCGCTTTCAACAGATTAACCAGGCTCATCCTCTCGTTATCCAGATGAGCCGCGTCCGAGGCGCGTCCGCACGGAAAGTTTGCCGCCGCCGCAGCAAACTCCTTCTCGAGAAATCGAATGGCGGGAATAGATCCGCCCTCTCGAATATGCAGGGGTCCCCTGGGTTTCGAAGACGTCTGAGCCTTTCCATCTGCATTGCTTTGGTCGAAGCGGTCCGGCCAGGCTTCGATGATAGCCTGACCAAGAGTACGGAAGATCTCGTTGTTGGGATCGCCCAGCCAGGGCTCCGCTCTATTATCAATGTTGATGCTGATGCGGTTCTGCGACTCGAGGAGGCTAAACTCGCGGTGGAGATACCACGAAAGAGCCTTGGAAACGGCGTCAACTTCCTGGCCAGGAACCAAACGCAGACTAATGTGTGAGCTTGCGTGGCTGCTGACCAGGCTCCCATCTGGGCCTGATACTTTGTACTTGTGGATGGTCAGGTTGGGTTCTCTCCACCGGGCCATGATGGACAACTTGAGCTTCTCTTCTGAAAGCGGTTGTGATTGGTGGTTGGCCATGATTGAGACAATGTCGTTAAACCTTGCTTCTTCCTCGGCAGTGATGGGAGGAATGCCGTCATAGAAGCCAGGGATCTGAATTCGATTACCCGGGCCTTTTAACTTGGACAGAACACACGTCAGATCGGTGAGAGGCTCGTCAAAGAGGTGGGATCCGTCTACGCCGGAGTGGGTATCCGGTCGGGGCGAGTCAACACATATTGTTGCATGCAGCACTCCTCGAAGGCCATATGTCAGACAAGGAACTTCATCATTCAGCCAGTAGCTATTAGCGAGAAGAATATAATCGACATCGCCAATAAGCTCCTTATTTCTCTTCACCGCTTCCTCGAAACCTCTTGATCCAAACTCCTCCTCGCCCTCAATGAGGAAAATGACATCGTTCTTCAACTTCTGTGATTGCATAAGATCCGTCACAGCGTACAGAGCGGCCACGATCGGCCCTTTATTGTCACTGACTCCGCGGCCATAGAGGAAACCGTTAGTGCCTGTGGCAGTAAATGGATCTGTGGCCCATTTTCCCTTCTTCTCGTCGGCTGCGACTACATCGTAGTGACCATAGAACAAAATTCTTTTGCGAGTTTCCGAAACGTCTTCCTTGCCCGAGAACCTGGCATATACGACGGGGTTGTGGGGTTTTTCGGTACTGAGCATCTCCACATGTCCGCCCAATCTTTTGATGAGTGAACCCAGGAAGGTGGCTCCTTTTCGACAGTCCTCGGCGTACTCTGGTCGAGAAGACACTGTCTTGTAGGATACGAAGTCACTCAATGTGGAAAGCAACAGGTCATTGCTCATTTCTGTTGTGGCTTGTTTAGACCATGATGTCAAGTCCTTCACTGACCAAATAGAGATATTCTCATCGTTTGCCCCGGTGATGTAGTACTTTTCTGACTTATGGTTTGTGATGGAGGAGGCCAAAATCTTTCCCTGGTGCGCCTTCCATTTACCCAGGCACTGGTACTTCTGGCTGACGTCTCCTGAAGAGGCATTTCGGTAAGCTCCATAATGAGCGGTGCTATATTTCTGCATCACAGTTAGTCAGCACTGGAGGCATGCTTGAGGTGATTCTAATTGACAGAACTATGACTTACACTTGCCCATCCATCTGTAGATCCGATCCATAGGCAACCCCATGCCATTTGCAGCGACATGACATCGCCACCCCGGGCTTTGATCACCCTGAGTCGTTGCGTAGTATCCAAGTCCCAAAGCTCTACAATGCCGTCGATCTTTCCTGCGTAAAGAAACGAGCCGTCAAGAGCAAGGGATAGGACAGATTCGGCATCATCAATGCCCAGAGTCATGATTTCTTCAATAGACCCAGCCTCGTCGCTGTGATCATGATCCGCGCGACCTCGACTGCCACGTTTCGAGCCACCAAGGCTCCACAGTTTGATTGTACCGTCACCACCACCAGATATAAGGACGTCTTCATCTGAATCGACTTCAACGGTGGGCCCCCTTGCCATGAGCATACAATAGACATAGCCATAATGTGCAAAATGGCGGATGCTTCCTCCATCGATTTCTACCACAGCTCGAGCGCGTGGTATCAGAGCCCATCGGTCTTCGTTCCGTCTCGGGGTGGCACCTCCTCCGACTGCTTTTGAATCAAAGAATCGATGGCTGCGGCGGTCTGGGTGGCTTTGCGAGTCGGGCGAGACCCTGTTGGACGGACTGTTCAGCGCCACCCATTGGATGGTGGTGTTTTGAGCACCAATGTAGAGTGTTTCGTGCTGCGGACTATACGCAGTGCAAAAGATGTCTCCGACATCGTGTACCCCGTACACCTCACAGAGGCGGCACATGGTCTTGGGACACCAGACATTTATGACAGCATCGCAAGCGCTCGAGAAGAGGAGGGACGAGTCGGGAGACAAAAAAAGGGACAGGACGCTGCGCTTGTGACCCTGCACTTGTCGAATCAGATGAAATGTATCCAATGACCACACGACAATTTCACCGTCCTGAGTGCCCGCGTATATCGAGTCGTGTTGGGAACTGACGGCAAGGGCAAGCACAGTGCTGCTGTGCCGTAGGTTGTGAACCAATTCGGGGTTGGCTTTCGGGGGCTCTAGGGTGCCGATAGCTTCGACGACGGACGACGAAAGGAGACAGGAACCTGTATGAGAGCTCATGGTCGCTGAGAGCGGCCAACAAAGCCTCGCTGGTTAGCGGGGGCAACGGACAGCTTAGGATTGCATCCAAGCTTCGAGTCGTGGGCTGGAAAGGATTAGACAAGGACCCTGGCAGAGGAATCAATCTGTCTGTATCCCAATTCGTTCTCTGTCCCCTTCAAGGAGTAGGATGAACAATGCCACGGCAGCGAGATTGGCTGAGAGGGTGATTAGGAGCCTCGGAAGAAAAGCAAAAGCGACTAAGCGGCTGAACAGCTGAATAGTAGGAAACGTGACTGACTGTCCGGAAAACGATGTTCATAAATTAAATAACAACAATAATAATCAACGAAATAAACGGTCTGGTCCATGTGGCGATGGCGTCAGATCACTGGCGTCTGGTGACACCACCCGCTAGACAGCCCCTTTGGGTCAGACCGACTTCGGGGGGGAGAGATCCCCACATCCACACCATCCACACCATCCACACCATCCACACACCCCAGGTGCAACTGCAACCAGAGGCCGGGCTCGCGTCGGTGCCCACTGGCAGACCAACTTGTTCAAGTCAGGGTCAGGTACCGGCTTTCAATATGCCACCTCGCTAACAATGCCACCTCCATTTTCAAGGATGAATGAAACTGAGACTAGACCCCGAGTCCCAAGCATAATAGTTTGGCCAAATTGCATCGCCACGAGAGAAAAAATAAAAAAGGGACAAAATGAAATAGAAAATAGCAACCACGGGGAATCACGAAATGAAAAAGGGGGAATCCTTCGGGAAGCTTACCAGAACAAGATTCGTCATTCCCGTCATCCCCGTCTCCCTCGTCTGCTCCTCTTGCCTCTTCCCATCCCCTCTCCGCCAGCCGAATCTGATCGCAACCCCAGCAGCGCCCGCCAGACGGCCAGTTGCAGTCACCCATCGCAGTCACCGTCGACGTCTGCGTTGCTGTTCTCATGAGCGTCATCGGGATCGGGGTCGGGATCGGGATCGGGGCCAGCGCATCTGCTCAGCTGCTATCAAGATGTTCTTCTATTCGTTGGCGTGGAATGCGAGACGAATGGAACTGGAAAGGCTGCACTGGCATACAATTGATTCGGCAGCGTCTTTCTTCTTTATATGCTTTCACCATCCAGACCCTGGCTCACGCCATTGATTGAGATCATCCTGGGTTGCCTTGCCTTGCCATGCCTGCCATGCCTGCCTTACTCTTCCTTGGCCCCCCCTCCCCATTTCGTGAGGCTGAGGCCACTTCCGTCGCCGAGAGCCAACAGAGTTGACATTAACTGGTCAACATTTGTCGGCCGGCCGACTCCCGCTGCTAGACCGCTAAACTAACTGATACGTTTCATGGATCTGGCGGACCAACCATCTCTCATGGGCACACTACCTTTCACAAAGGAATTTACACCGGTGTTAGTTTACAGGATCCCCTTGCTCGACGAAAGTGGTCAAGGCGTCAGACCGCCGCAGTGCGCTTGGATCGACGAGTGATACGCGACATGTAATTTTCCAATGCATCCAAGGCCTCAGTGACATGTGTATACAATTGTTCATTCTAGGCCGACGTGGCTTGTACAAATCATGACGGGAATAGAATAAAGATTCAAGTCAACGACGTTTATCTTTTCCTCCCTAAATCTCATACTATCGCAGCTCGAAGCTGTTCAATCCAAGAGAATATCGTAGTTGAAGTCTCGGTTGCTCTTGAGCGAATACTGCGGCAACGTCCATGGGCCACAAGATCCCGTTCCTAGCCCATGATGTGCCCAATCAAGTCTGACAATGGTGTCCTCGCGCTTGCGTTTGTGCAGCTCATACGGATGCGTGCATTCATCAATATCGTGAGTGGAATAATGGGCTGCAGAAAAACTTGCGCCGTTCAAGTCGCCAAAATTGGCCCGCAACAGGCGGCCGTTTTCGCCCAGAACCTCGACCCAGCGAACATCGGTTCTATTTCCGCCGTCTTGGGGGAATTCATAATCTACCCAGAGGTCATCAATCGGTGACACCCAATTTCCATGCAGTTGTGAATACTTCTTATCTCGGTAAGACTCCCCCGGGCCACGGCCCCACCATCTGACCCGCTCCGCTCCTGACAACCCGAGGGTGATGCCAATTCGTGCAAATGTGGACGGCAGATGCAAACCGTGTGGCTTTCCCTTGACATTGATGGCCACCGACTCTCCTCTGAAATGGTATGTCCAAGTAGTGTCCACAGCCCAGACGAGCGCGGGAGGGGCAATCCGCTGCTTGATCTCTACGGCAATCCCATCATGGACTTTGACAAAGCGAACTTGCTTAACGTGCGCCGAGGTCTGATGCAGGCGCCTTCTTCGCCACTCTCCTCCGTGGCCTCCGCGGTCATTGTCAGTCAAGGCGCGGTAGAAGTCCATGGTGATTGGCTCGGTAATGAGCTCGACGTTAGACAGATCCTTGCGTTTCCAGCTCACCAGTGTCCCGGTCACTGTGTCGATAGCCCACACCGACTTGCCTGACGCAGAGCTGATTCCGACGAGGGACTGTGACACCATTTGCATCGATGGTTTCGGCATCGGTGGCTCGACTGTCTGGATCGAATTGACAGGGAAGGGCTTTGACACCCGAAACTCCCCTGTGGCTACTTGATGATTGGCAGGAGCCCAATTCGTCTCGAATTTGGTTTTGAATCTAATTTGCAAGTAGGCTTCGCCGCGTATTTCTCGTAACATTCCATCGTGAAATCCCTCTGGTGTGACAATGGCCTCAGTATGGGGTTCAATGCCTGCATTTATGATGAGATTTCTGGTAAGAATCTTGAACTGTTACAAAGGTGGTTGGATTCCAGCTTACCTTTAGGTATATTGACCCGTCCTCCCGTGAGCTTCTTCCCATCAGAAACTACGCACCAATCTGCCACTAGGTGGTCTAGTGTGACAAAGTCATATCGATTCACGATTGTGATATCGTGATGGTGTAGCGATAGTGTCTGGACAGGCTCAATTGACTTAGCATACTCGGTGATGTTGGAAGAAATGTTATGTTCGGACACCAGAAGACCATCCATCACAAAGTTGTAGTCATGTGGCTCATCTCCGAAATCACCACCGTATGCCATGAATTCTTCCCCATCCGCAGTCGTTGTGCGAAGACCCTGATGACATGTTAGTGGACGAAAAGTAGTTTAACAATGTTGCGCTAAAAGGATCAAAGGAACCAGCTCACATGGTTTGCCCACTCCCAGACAAATCCACCCATGAGTCGTGGGTGCTTGTAGAACAAATCGACGTATTCCTTTGCATTTCCCTCTGAGTTCCCCATTGAATGCAGGAATTCACACACAATGAGTGGCTTCTTCCAGTCTCTCTCTTTGGCAAAAGACTCAAGGAAGCCAAGACTGGGATACATGCGACTGAATATATCGACCGTTTGTGCTTCCCGATCGCCTTCGTAGTGTATCAGACGAGTGTTGTCCATGGTCATTATGGCATCGTACATAGCCTGGTGATTGCGTCCGTAGAATGACTCGTTGCCAAGAGACCACATGATGACGCAAGCATGATTTCTATCGCGCGCGACCATTTGGCGAGCTCTATCGACATACTGTTTTTTCCAGACTGGGTTGTCAGACGTATAACTCGCCGCGTCTCCACCAACCGCCCCGAAGCCGTGACATTCAAGGTCAGCCTCATCAAGGATCCATAGGCCCAGTTCATCTGCTACGTCGTAAAGCCTAGGGTCATTAATTTGATGTGATGTTCGGATGGCATTGATATTGTGCGCTTTCATTATGAGTAAGTCCCGCCTCATGAAATCATAGGGAACAGCGCGGCCATGGTCAGGGTGGTGCTCATGCCGATTGACGCCTCTGAACTTTACCGGCCGGCCGTTGACGCAGAACACGCCATCAATGAGACCTGTTGCTCTAAATCCTACACGCTGAACGATGCAGCACCTGTCCTCGCCGAGGAAATTAAGTACAAGATAGTACAAGTACGGAGTTTCTGCAGTCCATTTGTGGGGTTGTTTTACGTGGATAGCAAACTCTCCCGACGTGGATACTTGGTAGGTCTTGGATACAACATTCTGCAGCTCAGAGTTCAAAAGTTGTAGCTCAACAGAACTGTTGCCACTAATATCCACCTTGACCCGTAGAGTTGCATCTTCAAATTTGCTGTCCAGATCTGTTTGGATATGGAAGTCGAGTGGATGCACCTTGGGGAATGCATGGAGATAGACATCGCGGAAGATACCACTAAGCCACCACTGATCCTGGTCTTCAATGTAACTTCCGTCACAAAGCTGATAGACTTCCACGGCTAGATGGTTGTCTTTGCCAATATGAATGAACTCGGTCACATCGAACTCGCTTGGGTTCCTCGATCCCTGGGAGTAACCAACCTCACTGCCATTGACCCAAACTGTAAATGAAGAGTCGACACCCTCAAAGCGAAGCCGCAGCTGGTGATCTTCGAACGACTTGTCTACCGAGAACGAAGTTATATAACGCCCACATTCATTTTCCTGGTATGAGATATTCGGCGGGTCGACGGGCCAGGGATACAAAAAGTTGGTGTAGTGCGGTCCTTTGCCGTACCCTTGGAGTTGCCACATGCCAGGAACGTTGATATGTCCAAAACCGGATGCATCAAAGCCGGGCTTGTAAAAATCGCGCGGTTCAGCAAATGGCGATTTGGCCAAATGAAACTTCCACTTGCCCGAAAGGCACTGTGCTTTAGCCCTAGTCACGTCTTGCGTGAGGGCGGCTTTTACGTCATGGTAAAGGTAGAAGTTACTCCGTGGTGGTAGTGTATTGCGATGAATCACCTCGACGTTGCTCCAGTCAGGAAGCGCAGATGGATGCACTGGATCGGAAACCTCACTGGCTTCCATGTTAGGATTGCATATACCCAAGAAGCCGGGGACGAGTTTAAATCTTCTGAAGTTTGGGGAAGAACTTGGAGGGGGACATGTTACGAGGCGAGCTGCGTGCTAAAATTTATATAGCCAGAACGGAGTGTGCTAAAAGGGCATGGTCACTTGATGAGACGTTCCCAAGTCCTGATTCGAGGTAATAGAGGGTACAAGAATGGTCACGTTGAAGGGGAAGGACTATAATGTTGATGAGGGGCAAGATGGCCGGAATCAAGGTAGAAGCGAGAGCTTAAGGTGATGGTCAGGTCCAAGCGTATTTCACCTTAGGTCCAGGTGGGACGGTTTAGCGCCTCGTTACCTATTGAGGCAAGCCGTAACTGAGTGTGGATACAGATGGGGAAGGAGCTACCGGAATGCCTAAGCATGAAGATTAACGAATTTCGAACATGCAGCAGCAAGTATTTAGACTTCACTGGAAGAAGTACATAGTGGTCTCTTATATTAGATACAGACAAGTCAGAGGAATGTCGAGTTGTGAATGCGGTCACGGTCCGGAAGATTCCTGTCGTCGTTGCATTTGCATGCTATGAGGCTAGTAGCAATAACGTCGCAGCATGACTATAGACGCTCCTGAGTCGCAGTAGCTTTCCCGTACTCCGCTGGCTTAGTTAATCCAAATCACATCGCGTCCAGATATCGTCCATAAACCAGTCAATATGTGTGTGCCGGCATGACCATGTGATATCTCAGTGCCGACTAGCTAGCTACACACATATCATTGCCCCTGCGTTGGTCTGTCCGTATCTAGATTTCTACGTCAACCTATTGAAACTGCAACGTGTGGACAAAAGTTTTCACCGAGAGCAGATAGGCGAAATGTATTCCATGAGAACCGTCTTTGCAAGATACAACAGGCTGTTGGCCGTTTTTTTTTTTTTTTGGACAGCCCCTTTTTACCCCTTCACCTCGATCTGGGACTGTAGTTTAGCCTGGGAAAGTAGAGGTACGCATAGTGCCGAGTTTTAAGGAATATTAAATTCTGATGCTGTTCATTAAAGAAACAACCCTCTTCTACTGTATTGTCGGAGAAATTGGGATCGGCGAATGAGTGTAAGCTTGTGAGACAGGTTTCGCAAGTGACGACATCACAGTGGGAGCTGTGCAGTATGCACCACCTCTGGGTTTTCCACTCCGATCCTGAACTAGACCGTCTGCTCGGTCGCAAATGTAGTGGTGTGTGGTATGATGGTACTTGGTGAGTCTTTTCCCACTTCTCTTCTCGCTTCTCCCTCCCATTTCTGTTAATTCCTCTGTATATAAGCGACCAAGTTGGTGACCTCATGAAGTAATACAACCAACACCATTCTAAGGAATGTTCAGCTCCGTGTCCGCGGCACTCCTTCTGACGGCAACGACATCCCGAACGGCAATCCTAGACACACTACGCAAGCACATTCTTCAACTTGCCGTCTGAGCATCATTGACGACACAAGTTGCTCAAATGGGCGATCCTGCGACGTTTTTCATGGAGACATTCATCCTAAATGTGGCCTAGATGAATTATATCTCCTTTTCAACCTGGTAGATGGAATTCCTCCTCAGTTTGCGTTCCGAGTGATGTGTTCACCAAGTCATTGGGTCTGAGTCGGTTACAGTATCATGATGAAACTCGTACTTCGCTCGATACAATGCTCCGATAGGACTGCGATACAGTGTAGGGAGTTAAGCGGTCGCAGAGGAATGATCCCATCTGTGCGGATATAGGCCAAGCGTGTTGCCAGCCATAAGCCGCCAGATATGCAAATTCAACATATATAAATGCCCTAGCTTCCAACTCTTGTCCAAAAGCATATCCTATCACGCAGCAGCTAAGAAGAAAAACGGACTAAACAACATACAGCGACATACACAAAAATCCACCATGAAGTTCACCGCCGCCACCATCTCTGCCATTCTTGGCTTTGCCGTTGCCAGTCCTATGAACCAGCATAATGGCTCTAAGGCTATCATGACACCAAGCCAGTCATCCACCGAGCTTGGGTCTGCCACGGCACTCTCTGTATGCCACAACCATGACAGAAAACCATCACTTTTGAGTGAGAAAGCTCCTAAAACTGACCCTTTGAACAACAACAGATGATGAAAGCTCGTGATCTGCCTACCGCACCTTTGCCTCCTACAAATGCAACCCTGCCCACCAAGTTTGCCAAAGGTGGCAAGAAAGTGGATGAAAAGGATGACAAAAGCACTAAGGCGGTTGGTTGAGAAGACGCGCGACATGAAGAAACGCCATACCATGTCCTCTGTAAGCATCAGAACCTTGTGGGCAGATTGGCAAATGCTAACAAGCCCACTCAGATTGCTGCTGCCACATCTGTCGTCAAGGGAGTAACGCCACTTATGTAGAAACGAAGCTCAGGTAATGATGCTTGGAGAAAACAACACAAGAGAGCTATGGTCTGGGGATATTGATTGATGGTGCTGCCATTATGGGCAATCAATTTTGAAATAGGTTCAAGGATTGCACGACGCAACGACAGATGCAATGCCATCGATCATACCGAATCGGAATCAAAATTCTTATCTACGCCAGTTTCTTGCACGCTCTTGTGAAGTTAGCCTTGTGTCGTCTCCAAAGTCCAAGTTTGTAGTCAATCCAAGTGAATGGAAAGTTCACCCCAGTGGCAACCAGCCGCCCCGCCCCGCCCTTGCTCTTACTGGATGAAGGAACCGGAAACAACAAGGCAAGAAAACCAACCGCAATTGCACCCCACATTCTGCCAAAACATAAAAGCATGCCAGTACCAGGGTAGCAACGCACCACCACCAGACAACAAATCAAACATGGGCGCCGCACTTCCACTGCTCCTAAGCCTTCCTTCACCATCACCATCCTACAGCAGTATTTTTGTAGTATACGTCATCAAACTAGCTTTTTTTCATCCAAGTTCCCTCTTACACTGGCACCGCCCGGCTATAGTGACTCGTCATAGTAACAAAATATAAGACATACTTTCAGATTCCTGAATATGGAGGACCAATTCGGAGGCCGAACTGACGATGACCTCTTTTACGATGACTTCGAACCCGTCGACAGCGAAACGGTTGTAGTGCAAGAGGCGCAGCCTGCGCAGCCTCCCTCCGAAGCGACTGCTGATGCTTCTGTTCCATCATCTCTTCCACCTGAATCTTCGCAATCAAGAGCGCCGAAGCCCAAGAAGCCATCCCAACCTGCGCATACTTCAGCTAAACCTGGGTCCGGTTTGTCAGCGTCGCCATCGCAAACGCCGACCAAGGGCGGAAACCTTTCGTCCTCCCGCTTCGCTCGCAAAGGGCACTTCAACACGAAGCAACAGTCTACACCATCTGCACCGGCCGCAGACAAATCGCCCGCACTCTCAAACGAAACAAGGGACAAGCCGAAGGACAGTGACAGTGAAGCTAAGATGAAAGACGACGCAACCCCGCCTCCAAACGCGCCCACTGCGCCAGCGAAGGAAAGGAAGTCTCATAGCTCTCAAAATACTGCTGCCAGTCTAGAGGCACGCTTAGGCTCTGGCGCCAATCCCAGACAGAAGCTGACAGAAGACGAGCTGGCGCTCAAAATGGAGAAAATGAAGCTGCTGTCAGCTGAGAAGACGCGCAAATTTGAGAAGGCCGAAAAGGATGAAAAACAGCATGCGGAGGCTTACGCCAAGGGCATGGAGGAGGCTCGCAAACGACGAGCAGAGGAGGCCGAGCGAAGACGTAGAGGAGAAGAGGATAAGCGCAGGCTGGACGAAGAGCGAGCTAAGAATCGTGAGCGCAAGCTGAAAGCTATGAGTATGAAGGAAGGCGGCTGGGACGATGGTAAGGACGCTATCCTGGAAGAAGAGGCCAGAAGAGGATTCCGAGGAGCCAACGGCGGTATCAGAGGAACAAAACGCGGCGTTTTTGGTGGCAGTAGGTTTGCGAGAGAAGGAGACGAACAGCTCGACGTAGATCGCTTCTTGGACGAACGTCATCGCGGGAAAGGACGCAGTCGTGGGGGACTGAGAGGTGGTCGTGGGAGAGGCGGGCGAGGAGGATTTGACGGTCCTCCTCCTAAGTCGACAAGCAGCAATAGTCCGGCACCGGCTCTCACGACAGACGAGTTCCCTGCATTGCCTTCGGACGGGAGCAAGAAGGCGACTACGGCCCCTGCGCTGCCGGTGTACCCTCCTCCCAAGACAGATCCTGTCCCCATTCCATCATTATCTAATGCTCCACCTCCGGGCACGAAGTGGGATGATGAAATGGAAGCCCTCGACGAGTTGAAGAAGCAAGGACATGCAAATGTTTAATGTGAGCATTCTATTTGGGGGTTGAATAATGACGCAAGGGCACAGCGAAACATGAATATAAAATTCTTTTGGAATATCTTGCGATTGGAGGGCCATGAGAAACAATTGGATACATATGACATGTGGACTGATTGAAGCCACGTTGAATGACAAGATTATTTGGTACAGAGGTGTAGCCGTCATAAGAGTAACATGGCTTAAACATATCATATCCTAATGTTAAAGCCCGGGCGTTGTTGTATGTACTTGAACAGTTCGTAAGGAATTCTGAAAGACGATCTATAGCAGGGTATATTTTTCCCCTCCGATCCCTCATGCAAACCATCAGTAACGCCGAAACCCGTATGTTATCCTACCCGAAGCCGTACAGTTTGAGCCACAAAATACATTCGCACCATAAACACCCAGCCACTGCCACTCCGCAGGACATCTGCAACATTGCTTGAGGCAGTCCAAACCCAAAGGTGCTTACCGACTCACCAACCACCGCGATAGTTCCTCCCCGCTCTACCACCTCTGTATCCGCCAGCCCTTGGGCCCCTCGGTCCCCCCATCCCGCCGACATCATCATCCATCACGCCCTGTCTCTGTCTGCTCTTGAGGTCACGCGGGAAAGCCTCGTACGTTTTGCGCATGGACGCATACCCCAGGTGCATCTTTCCGTAAAAGTGATCGGCCAGTCGGCGGTCGTTATCCAACCTACTCAGATAAGCGCCGCACACGTCGCACACTTGCAGCTTCTGGTGTCCGGAGGGCCCAGAGGTATCCGACAGGGCCTTCAGCTCCTTCTCCTTCTCTGACTTCAATTGCATGGTTTGCTTGATGCGGAAATTCTCGTCGACGGCGCGGGCAACTTCGTTCATGGACGCGAGTACTTCGATTTCGAGAAGACCGTTTGCTATGGAGGTGGACAAGTCGGAGATGCTTTTCAACTATCGGGCAGGTTTGTCTTAGCATGGAGCGGTGCAACTTGGCGGTAGTATGGGACTTACCAGGACGTTGGTTTGTCTGATCTCATCTGGCGTCTTCTCTAGCCTCTTCTGCGCGGCGTCTATGCGCCGATTACAGTCGTCGATGTACTTTTGTAGGTCGCGCATATAGTCGTAGTCGAAACCGTAGCGCTGCTTCTCGCGATCGGGCAGGGCTTCGTATTCCGCTTTGAGGAGCTCTGAATGGACCTTGGGACATTGGCCTAGATCTTGCTTCGTGTTTGTGAATAGATCATGGGGACAGGTGCCGACGAGATATGAGCGGCAGACTTTGGGGTCGGTGAGGGATAGTTGGGCGGCGCGGGAGGTGGATTGGTGGCCCATGAGCTGCTCCAGCAGCTTCCGTTGCTCAGCGGCCATGGTTTGGAAGTTGCTACTTTCTCCTCTTATGCTATGGTTTGTCGCAAGAAGGAGTTTACAAAGTAAGCGTCACGTGTGCTGTGTCGGTTGAGAAGCTTTGCGCAAGCTACGAGAGAAATGTCCGGATGTTGTTAGATTGGGTTAGAATGCCGCCATGCATTCTGCCGGGTGCCACCGCCCGGACCCACGTTTCTCTCCGTTGCTTAAACTGACGCCAGTGGCCAATGAATGTCGCGACAGTCAGGTCAAATCAGTTGCTCCACGTCGGCTGTTGTGTCTCCAGCTTCACGATCTCATGGAGAAGCTCGAGCCGCAACCTGTACACGACGTATGTCGCGCTAAGATGTTCAACCGGATGGAATCGTGCAGATAGCTCTCACATCCTGTAAGCTTGTCCTCATTCCCATAATTGGGGCTCTCCCTTTTCCATATATCCTTGGATTCCCATTCACCTCGCCGTCACCCGTCACTGCATCTTCATCATGATTCCCTGGCTGGCGCCGTTGCTAGCATCCCTTGTGCCAGGGGCCGCGGCCGCAGACTACCACGAGCAGCTCAACCTGCGCCCTCTGCCGCTGTCCCAGCTTCTCGCAAGCTTCAATTTCAAATCCAACACCTCGATCGCCGATTTCGAAGCTCACAACTTCCGGTTATTCCCCCGGTCGTTGGGCCAAATTCTCGAGTATGCTGGCACGCGCGAACTCCATCTGCGATTCACGTTGGGGCGGTGGGATGCAGAGACGTGGGGGGCTCGGCCGTGGGACGGCGCCAAAGAAGGCGGCACGGGTGTGGAATTGTGGGCGTGGATGGACGCCGAGACTGACAGGCAGGCTGATGAGAATTGGCTTACGCTGACGAATGCTCTGTCGGGACTGTTTTGCGCGAGCCTCAACTTCATCGACGAGACGAGGACGATACGGCCGGCGCTGTCGTTTCAACCGGAGGGCGACCACTCTGGCGATGCCTTGTCAAAGATGAGATTGCTACATGGTGTTTTGCCTCATGAGGTGGTGTGTACGGAGAACCTGACGCCCTTCCTCAAGTTGCTACCTTGTCACGGGAAAGCAGGCATTGCGAGCTTGCTGGATGGCCATAAACTGTTCGATTCGTCCTTTCAGAGCATGGCAATTGATGTGAAGCCACTCTGTGACCACAGCAGGGCTTGTGTGCTGCAGATGGAGCAGACTATTGATATGGTCATGGATGTTGATCGGTCCAAACGACCTCGAGGTGAGGGCATTCAGCTCGGCCATCTTAGCCTTTCTTCAAAAGTCACGAGTCACTCATGCAGTTGCAGATAACCCCATCCCAAGACCACCACCAGACGATGAACTTGCCTGCGACACCTCCAAGTCCTATCATGACGCCTCTCACTGCTTTCCAGCCGACCATCTCAACGGCCAGGAATGGACGCTATCTCAGATTTTTGGCCGGCCCATGAGAGGAACGTGTCCTCTGGCTGATCCAAATTTGCCCCCGGTGTGCTTACATGTGCCTGATGCACGAACCGCCTATGCCTCTGAGGGATCAAAAGAGATCAGAAACAAGGATGGCATGTCGCGATGCTACATCTTCCCTCCAGAGACCGAGTTCGCTCTTGTGCTTCCCAAATCCGAAGCCAAGACGCCCGAAGAGGCATTCAAGGAACTAGTCCAGCCTGTCCAGCCATTACTGTACGCAGAGCGCAGCTTCACCGGCCACGGCCAGCAACACGGCGGCGTCCAAGCGATTCTCACCAACCCGAATCCCTACGAAGTTGAATTCGTATACCTCGAATCACTACCGTGGTTCATGCGAGTCTTCCTCCACACCCTCTCGATCCGCATTTCCACATCAGCTGCCCCCGACGCCAACTCCTCATCCCTGATCAAAGAGGTCCACTACCGTCCCGCCATCGACCGTACCCGCGGCACCCAGCTCGAGCTGCAGATGCGTATCCCCCCTCGATGCACCGTCTTTCTCACATACGATTTTGAAAAGGCCATTCTCCGATACACCGAGTACCCTCCCGACGCAAACCGCGGCTTTGATGTCGCCGCCGCTGTGATCCGCACTCTTGAACCACGCGTCATGAATCTGCGCACCACGAGTCTCCTCCTGTACCTCCCCACGCCAGACTTCAGTATGCCCTACAATGTCATCATCTTCACGTCCACGGCCATCGCGTTGGCCTTTGGCGGTTTATATAATATCCTTGTCAGGAGATTTGTCGGCGCGGATGAGGCTGCGGGTTCGATGGGCAAGTGGAAACTACGGAATATGCTGAAGAAACTGGCTAGAAAATGAAGGCTAATGGAAGGTATTGTGTATTTTGACTCTGACCAGATGGGTGGTTACCATGTTTTGTTGTTTATGTAATTGTATGCATATGGGCTAAAGGCAATGGCATGAAGCTGACATGATTTCCTTCCGCGTTTATATGTGAAACGGTGTGGTATCTATTGTTTATATGAACAGTATCTAGATTCACGCAAAATGAGTCTTGTCCAGAGTGATTGGTCCACATGTCCTATCTCACGGGCGCAAAAGACATTGGGGGAAGGACAAAATTGGCCTTGTTCGTGCCGCTGCCATCCTGGGCATTGAGAACGATCTGGAAGTTGGAAATTTCCAGCGGCCTCGTCAAAGTCCAAGAACAGCAGGTCGTGGTAGGTGTTGTAGATGCAGAAACAGCTGGCAATGGAGGCTTCCTGGTAGGCGCTCATGTGTGGGTAGGAGAGTATGGCCACTTAAACTTGCGACTTTAGGGAATTGGGCAATAGATGTTGTCATGATCGTCGGCGTTATTGTTGGTGTCACATTTTATCTGAACAACGGCATGTTTGGCCTGGGTGTGGTGTAGTTTCTTGGTTTCATTACCGAATCATGAAGAAAGAGCTGTGTACGCTTCAAGCTTGTCTGAAATGAGCGCCTACCATGGTCGGCCGAGTTCCAAATCCAAGGGGTAAACCTGAGATTGTTTCACAAGTGCTGATGTCGACATTGAAATCAGCATTTACAGCTGAGGCTGGTGCGTATCAGCTGCTCATGATCGGCCGTGGGAAGAAGGAAGGCGCGGCTCAAGTCTCGGACAGCACAGCCTTTCCCATGCTCTCGGCGACGTTGTGACGGTTTGCTGATTTCAGTCAAACTAATGCGAACTAGTTACAGTGTACTCCTATCCTAGCCAATGCAGGTTGCTACGAGAAGAGGTAATAGGGTAAGTCCACCATATAAAAAGTACGTTGATATTGACGTGTCACAAGTAGCAATATACGAGAAGGACAGGGACGCAGTTGCTATATTTCTCGCCTAGATGCCGGCCCCCTTAGTTTCCAGAGTGTCAACTGATTCGAATGGCTTGCAATACGACAGGTTGTTTCAAGCTTTGTGAAGGCGCAGGATATAGTTATATAGTTCAGGTTTTCAATAGTTATACTGGTAACGCGGGCGTTTTCTGCAATAATTGCTGCATACCAGAGTTGTTGATGAATGCTTAAATGAGCAACATTGGACAATAACAAGTTATTAACATGCTGTGTAATAATTACCACGCAGCGCCGGTGACCACTTGTCTTTAACCAGGTTGCATGCTTCATAATGGGGTCCTTTCACATTCCTCATATCATTCAACACACAAATAACAACAACCTTGGTCAGCCTCACTTCATTATGTCGCGTCATGAATGACGCCAGATTATCATGGGACCCCACTTATCGACAAGTTCCCAGCACGAGGGAATGCGACGTCATTGGTGTGATCGTCTCTTGTGACTTCGATCTCCCTAAATACGGATCAACAAGCGCGAAGCTTCCGTGTCAAGGACATTTGCCTGAGTTATTGCGGCTCATCTTCCTGCATGCCAGACTGCCCAAGGCCCAAGAAAAGAAATTGAGATGCAAGCGTCTCTATTGTTGGTGCCGAAGACTGCGTTCTTGGATTGCTTGCTGTTCACGTTGACTGCATAGGAGCATGTAGTGAAATTATTCATCGGGGTTTTCTAGCCCCCAGTCCCCCGCCACCCGCCTTGTCACTTTGGCAGACCCACCAGACCCACCAGACCCACCAGACGGGAGTCAGGTCTAGACCATCCCTTTGGCAGTCCGTAGGCAACAACGAGTCTAGTTCTAACAGCCTCCTGTAAGAATTCAATAATAGCAGGTTCAACATTAACATTATATTTCTCACTAGCAGGATCAATCAAGTCAGATATATAAGACATATCCCGTAGTTCATACGATAGTCTATCGCATGAAACCTGGACAACTTGACCTGCTCAGCAAGCTGATTGAAGCGATTGTTGAAGGCTATGCAGTGTGTTTCTGAGTACAGAGAGTCGAAAACGACGATACTTGGAAAATGCACCGCTAATCTAGCCATATACTTGAATATGGCAGTTGCATAGATACTTGCGTGAGGCCACATGCAATCATTCTCTTCAAGTCCTTGCATGTTGATTCTTGTCCTTGAACTCCTTGAGCCAATATTTGACAATTTCGATCTCCTTTTGCTGAATACGAACCACTTGCTTAGGTGGAAGACCCTGTTCTTCAGCGCCATCCGCCAGACCGTATTCATCCCAATGATGACCGCCCCAGTCAATCAGCTCCCAAGGTTCCGACCATGTTGACTTCCTCTCCGGAAGACCAGCGGCATGGGGACCGGCAATCCGCCACGGATCTTGCTTGCCAGCAATGAGTGCGACGCGAGGATAGCTGAAGTTAAACCCACCATGCTTGTTGATAATGTTCACGTTAGGACGAGTGGTGATGTTGAACAATCTTTTGCGTTCATAGAAGGCGTATTCGTAAGGGAAACCTCGTGATACCATGGGACGGAGATGTTTTGGAGTAGACTTTCCGTTTCCAAAGTATCCCCACCTTGAACATGTTAGATGATATTGGAGGGCACTGTTAGGAGTGACTGAAGAACAGTCTAGGACGCCATGCTTACTCAGTACATTGTTGATACAGCCAGCTTCGCCACGTTTTGTGCTGTGTGATGAAATCCCTAACACGGTATGACAGACAATCACGCATACTCCTTTTCCCTTTGCAGATGGGCTTTTTTCTGAGCCACTCGATACCGTACCTGGTGTTGCCAATGAAATTCAGCATACGTGCTGTCAAAGGCTCAGCAGGATACCCAGCTTTTTGCACAAGATTGCGTACACGGTCTTGCAAGTGCGCGGTGCTGGTGAAGAGTGCAACATTGGACGAGATTGCGCCACAGAACATCCCAAATGCTAAAGTGTCCTCCGCAGGGTCCCAGGTGTCCGACTGGGGGTTTCGTGACAAGAAATAGATAATTTCACCGAATTCATCGTTCTAGAAGTCCCGCAATCCGAAGACAGACTTGATCTCGTTTTCCTGGTCCTTGGAGCCGCTGAGCAAGTGCTTATCAATGATGTCAATCAGGTCTTGGTAGGTAGCCGAGCATTCTCCCGGGGCGAAGTTGTACACCGCCTCGCCGTACTGCCAAAAGTCATCGATGGCAACGAGTGTGCCAGACGAGGAAATGGCGCCCCAGAATACGTCTGGATAGAGCTTGCGAGCGAAGGACACGAATGCTCCGGCGTAAGAGCCGCTGTAGAGAATATGCGGAGTCCCAGGAGCACGTAAATCGTACTTTTCCATTCCTGGAACTTTCAGGTTCTTGGAAAAGTAAGCCGCGTCGGCGAGAGCTTGATCGGTCGTCAGGAAACGATAACTCTTCACGTCAGTATCGTTCGAGGGATAGCTATCTCCATAGTAGCGATGCTCCAGGATGATGCCAACGCCGCCTGTAGCCTTTGGGGCGAGGATGCGGCAGATGCCATGTTCGAGATATGGAAGGCGGTGCTCGCTCTCCGTTTCACCTGAGTTCAAGATGATGACAGGACCACCGGCTTTGTAGTAGGTGGTGTCAACCCAGTAGCGCAGGTTGAAGAAGTCATCAGAGTGAGGTTCATACTTGGTTTCATTATGAAAATGGTCAATTGGCACAGAAGACTGGTACGCCTGAATTTAAGAATTTGGCGGGTTAGGGTTAGGGTTAGGACGGTCCCATCTGGCTCCTTACCGCCGCCATCCGTCGTCGGCCGTGCCAAGGATTCAGGAGACAGAGCAGCTACCTGAGTAGCTGCGAGGACAGCCACGACGGCTCTTCGGACGCTCATGGGGAGGAATATGGGTAGTTTCTGCGACTCCGTCTGCGTCTGCGTCTGCGCTCCTTCGTGCAATGTGGCATTCTTGACGCTACCATGATATATATAGTCGATCTCTGTCTCCGCTCCACGAAGAGCAACCTGGAAGGCGTGCAAGATTTTTACAGGCGTGGCGGATCCTACCAAGTACATGTTGTATTGTTATCAGGGATGCTGGGTTGCGTCACATTCTGTTGACCAATTGCCGTTACTGCAGGTAGAACACATGCAGAACGGGATCACCGGATGACTTTAGTTGAGTTCGGTCTGATGCAAGAAGCGTTTAAAATTAATGATGCTTGCAGCTTGATGCGGCAGCTACTTCGTACCGTCCTAGCTTGGGTGTGAGGGCTGTTTAGTGATCAATCATGAAGCTGCTTACAATCTTCATCAAAGCCTGTCAATGTGCTCACAGAGGCGTTGATAGGGTTTCTGTAGCACTGCTGGCTTCTTACAACGCTACAACTGTAGAAACATTGTAAAACTTCAAGAAGCAAGTTTTGCGTCATTGCCTGCAATGTATTATAATAGTGTTGCTGGAACTGTTGCTGCCAGTCCATCATCGCAGGCACTAGCGCAACAGCGTGTGAATGTGTTCGGGGAAAAAAAAAAAAATAAGAGAGATGGTGCGGGGTTAAAATCCCGCGTGGGTCCATGCGGTGACGTCTCAGAATCCGCCTCCAGGGTGGATTCCAATTGGCTGAAATTATCAGACCCTACAAAGCTACCTACCTAGGTTAGGTACTAGGTTAGGTACTAGGTAGGTAACTAGATTCAGGGTTTGCACCCCGTATTTGTACCTACTTGGTAGCTGTACTTTATTGAACATGCAGCAGCAAGTATTCTTGTTCCTAGTAGTCTCTTGTCGTACATGTTAAGACCTCTTACTAATAAGGCCCATAATTATCATAGCTCAATACCTAACTACATACAATATATATAACCCCTGTCTGATTTTGCAGAGATACAAGCCCCTCTTTTAGGTACTCGCTAACAGCTGTATCTAGTGTACAGAGACTGTATAGGCTAGCGTTAGATTAAATTAAATCATTCTCTTAATTATCTAAGTGGAAAGATATTATATAAAGCTATTATAAGCGTTTAAAATGCTGTGCTAGCGGTATATAGTATATTCTATACCCTACAGGCTAGAAGCTGCTAGGCAGGCGCAAGGTGGATGTATAGATAGGGTAATAAATACCACTAAAAGATACATTCCATTTTATGTAATTTTCCTTTAATTAAAAGTCACTGCTAGCTCTGCACTCTGACCCACGCCTTTCCGAGCTGACCGTTGATAGGCTCCTTCCCCCCTGTCAAGTCACACCGCGCGCTGACGATGCGATGACAGCCATATGGCAAGAACTCGTTACGACGGAATGCAGCCCTGTCACGGTGTAAGGACTTCCTCGTGTGGCCAACCCTTCTGCAGGAGAGCTTGCGTCCGCGGGGGCATAAGACGAGAAGGCGGCGAAGTCGGGATTAAGGACACCACCGTAGGCAAACCAAAAGGTTCCGAAGACGGAGAAGACAACAGCAGAAAAGGTGTTGCCAAGAATCCATTCTACAATGGCACCAGTGAACATGAGTAATCCGCCCTGGAAGAAGTACACGGGACTTCGAATGGTCAGCCAAGAGGCTCGAGTTGAAGAGGTCCGTGAACCAGCACTTACATGCCCGCGGCGCCGCTGCCGCCTGCTCCACGCCAACCCATCAGATCTATCGACAGAGGTGTCAAGCTCAGACCGAATCCTGCAATCGGCCTGTGGCCATTAGCAACATATCAACGGACGGCAAACAGGTCCAACGCCACGTACATGGGAGTAGGATTCGCAAAGGTCCTTCGGAGCTCGCCCTTGGTATTGTTCTGAGGAGAAAGATATAATTTCTCGAACAACTCGGGGCTCTTGGATACAGTCGTTGCGGACCGGAATCTATTCAGGCCGCCATTGTGAAGGTCGCTGCTTGCATTGCCATTGATCTTGGCTTCCTCTTCCGCCATCCTAGTAACACCAAATTGAGCTGGTGCAATGCTTGTGTACTGCCGGAGCGTATATTGTAGTAGAATGGAAATCGAATCACAAGGACGTGCTTCCTGGGTACGGAAAGTTTGCAGTTATTCATCACGGCATAGAATCAGTGGGCAACCTGGTTAATATATCCTATAAAGTATGAGCACCAGCAACATAGCCCATCCCTAAAATCAAATCATCGCCTCAATAGAAGTCGCTGCAGTCTAGAATCTCACTGGCTCCTTCGACCTGGAGTAGCTAAAGCACACCATTGTGGAGGACACTGGCGTTATTCTTCTTCCCTGCCTCCCAATTAAATGCGTCGGATAAGACGAGCAAACTGACGCCGGCGAACGCGGCCTGGACGCCTCTATTGAAAGCTGTACACGAATTGTGCTTACACAATGCCGGTCGGTACTGATAACCGAACCGTTTCGAGTCGAGCTCATCGCAGCCCATGCCCCGAGCATGGTTGTGGTTGCAAGGGTTGTGCTGGTCCGTTTCGACACCGTACCTAACTAGCGTCAATTGCTCTCTGGCATTAGAACATCAGGACGCAGACTCCATCGGCAGTTGTTAGCCTGGATTTTGTCTCTTGAACCACACCGCTAGATTTGTTCTCGGGCGGTGAAGCTCCGGAGAATAAGGTGCTATATGCGACGAGATAGGAGCTATGGCCGCGTCGGCTCAAGCTCAAACTTAGCTCTGGGGTAGGAACGGATGACGGCGACGACAGCCAGGATTGAAATGATCTAGAACGGACAACTGAAAATTACAATCTTGCACGAAATAAGCTTGCTGGTGAAGATGCCTAATGGCATTGAAGGGAAGAATGACCCGCGGGCGAATGGCTTGAAGTACGACTAAGTGCCACTTGTTCGGGAATATACACTGTTCCTTGAGGTTGATGTTGCGACGCCATCCGGCCAGATGGCACTTGAGTAGGCATTAGACAGCCAGCGCATAAACGCGCATTCTCCCCAAAATTCTCGTGTGAACCAAACGCCGCGCTTATAACCAAGAGTAAAATGACATGAAACGCGAAAGAGATATTATCCCGATCACTCTGTCTGTACGAGTCCCACCGTGACTCCAACCTCTAACATGTCTGCAATCGAATCTCTAATGGCGCCCTCTTACAAACCATAGTCTTCTCGGATATTCCTGCTCAAGACTCCCAGGATAAGTCCATACGACGAACATCATGATGAACTTATGCATGACTTTTCTGGGCCACGGGTTGTGTGGCTTATGACGGCGCCACCACTTGTATTCAAACGTCAGAAATACATTACCAATCACATTAAAAAGCCGGAACAACCTGCCCGACTGGTCAGTTCATCTTGATATAGATATTGGTTTGAGTTGGCAAACACGACTTACATATTAATAATAACAAACACCATCGCAACGTACATCGAAGTTATAGGAGTAAATGATGCACTGGTGATGCGTTGGATGAACGCATACAAAGGCACGATCCAGATACCCAAGATTGAGAGCTCAAGGAACAGTGACCAATGGTAAGTCCTTATATGCAAGCCTCGGAAAGCCAGCAGGAGCGCTACCCAGATTGCCAGGATGAGATTGACCTGAAATATGTTAACATCTTATTCAAGTCCATAGTCCTAGGTGAAGTAAACTCAAAACTCGAGTTCGGGCTTGACAGAATGTACATACAATGCCGGGAAGTCCAATCGAAATATCTTTCTTGGTATATACAGCGCAAAGGCTCGAGCCAATGACAACTACGACGAACTGCGCAGCACCGAAAACATAGTTGACACACGAACAGTTCTCATACCTCCGACGGCACTCTGGATGAAATTCGGGCTGGTTTCTCGCACTCTCCCCCCCAATGGGATGTCCGCACCATCGACAGATCCAAGCCTGCTTCTGGCTAGCCATGACATACCTCCTACCGACCATGAATCCATTATTTTGGATCGTGCATGGAATGCACGTGTTTGCCATCGGCCATCGAGGGTTGTCTCTCCTTGCAGCAACGATAGAGCCGCCGCTAGAATCATGGCATAGGCATAAATGGCATGTCGCAAATATGGCGTTCTCAATATTAGGAAATATCTGGCGAATCAGGGGCTTGGAAAGCTGCTGGCGCAGGTATCGACATGTTCGACGCAGGCGCTCAATATCGCCAAAGTCCAGATACGAAAATATCATGAGCTGCAGTTCTGGCGGCAACTTGAACATCTGGACGAAGGGGTGGCTGGCGTTGAATGGGAGCGCAAAGCGAGTCCGGAAAAGAATAAGACCCGAAACATTGCCATGAGTATGAGCGGCAAGTGGCCTGGTTGGAAGAGCGAGATCATAGCTTCTTTCGACGCCAGCGGCTTCTTCCAATGCTGATGCTGTTGCGTTGACATTGCTGAGGCTGCTTTCGCCAAGCTCCCAGGATGCGGGGGATGTAGTCAGACGTTGCGACTGTCTCCGAGAAGTTTTATGGACGACTCTTTTTCTTTTTGCGGCGAGGGCAATTTCCTCCATGTCTGCTATATGTATAGATAGTTTTTACGGAGGAGCATGTAGCGACATGTGCCTCTTTGTCTTGTCGGGTCCCGAAAGTGATGAAGATTTGAGAAAAGAAAGATGGAGAAACAGGCTAGTGCCTACACACTCCAGCAATCTAGAGAGGGATGTCAACGGCCATTGACCACGTGCTTTTTTTTTTTTGGCTTTTTTTTTAAGCTTTTTGTACGCCCGCCCTAATTATTTGCAACTGTGAAGTATATTTTGCCCTCGTAAGTATACTGTTGTTGAACTTGTATGACAGAATGTCACCCCGCCCAGACGTGGGTTGCGCAAGAAGGCGATGGGCAGTCGAGAAATCAGAGTGAAGACAAATTGAATGAAATGGTCGATATCGCAGCGTGTGGAAGTCTGTATGACTTTTGGATGTATTGACAGCCCGATGGCCCTTGATTACACTTCCTACCAATCAACTGACACGATTCTAGAGACGACACAAAAAAGTTACGATGATGGTTGATGGTTGGGCCATGGAGCAGTCTTATGTGTGAGGCCAAGGCACGCACTCGGATTTGACATGTGCCTGACGATTGCGTAGTCGATGGCTTGGAAATGGTATCGAGGTGAGTCGAGTAGGATGGGAATAAATGGTGTTGGCGTTTCCATGTCTGAATGTCTGAATTTCTGAATGCATGATAATATTTATTCATGTTGGGCCGCCATCCTGGCTACTAACTAGCTAACTACTGTGGTGAGGGAGGGGGGGCCGGGCACGGGCACTCGGACGAAACCGGACGTGATCATTCTGGCTGTATTACTCCGTACTATCTGTGCGTAATGCGGCCGACAAAATTAACCGGGACGTTGGACCTCAGTCCATTGTATTGCGGCATGGGTGGCCAAAATATACCGATTAATCTGTCCACAGTTTGGCTGGTTCCAGTTGTTGACAGGTGCGGGCCTGGGGTCTGGCCTGTCCAGCGTCAGAATGTCGTCGTAATTGCGTTGTACTATGAATCGCTCTCGACGAGCACTTCCAGGACATGGGCGAATGAAGGGTGGGGGAGCAACCAGCTTCAACTCTGCACCGTCCTCTGATGTCGGCACAATCAGCTCTTGTCCTCTTATTTTCTTTTCCCTTAGAAGATTTTCGTCGTGACTTCAAAGTGTTGATTGGTCTGGAGCCTATACGTACATTCCATGCTTCAACTTTGGCGTGAGTGAATCAGTTCAAATGAATTGTGAGCTGTGAGCCGTGAGCCGTGAGTCATAAGCCATGCGCTGTGAGCTATGAGCTTGTGAACTGTGAGCCATGAACCATGAATGTGATCTGAGCTATGAGCTGTGGTGGGGTAAATATTTTCCCCTCTCAACCCGCCTCTCCCCACGTGGTTCGCCGTGATGGTGCGCGGATCTATTACATAATCCGATGTTGCTTGACCGACCGGGATTGCAGTCTCGATACGTCATCGGATCCACATTCATTAATCAGCCCAAGTCTGGATCATGTCGACCTCAATCAGTTCAGTTGCCTCATGGCTGTTGCTGATACCGCGCTCGAGTAAGACTGTCAAGAGATATTCATATTGGCAACCATTGCAGTCTTCGACCAACGCCCACCCCATTCACTTTGTATTGGAAATCAGACGACATGTCGTCGTCACCTGGTATCCTTCTCGTCACCATGGACCCCAAACCGAGTCTGTCACTGGCCCAGTTTCATGAGTGGTACAACAACGAACACGGTCCTACTCGGCTCCGTTTTCCGCAAATCTTCCTCAATGGCTTCCGGTATAAGGCTGCTTCGCAGAACCAGCCTGCCTTTATGGCTGTCTACGATGTCACTGCCATGAGTCACCTGGAAACAGAAACTTACACATCGCTGCGCGCAAATTGCTCCTCAAGAGAAGCGAGTACTATTGGCCAAGTAAATGTTAAGCGCTATTTTTATGACTTGCTTCACATCAAACAATCACCGCTGTTTACACCAATTGAGAACTTGTCAGACAAGGAGGCTGAGGGCATTGTCACCATTGCTGTTGAAATTGTCGTCACAGATGCAGACGGTGCGGGTGATCAGTATCAGAAGTGGTTTCAAGAAGAACATGCCGAGATGCTTTCCAGGGTGCCCGGCTGGTTGAGGTCTCGACTATTCAAGACTTCAACATTAGGAAAATCAGGAAAAGCCGTCTACTTTTGCTTGCACGACTACCAGAAAGAGAACGGGCTTGGGGCTGTTGAACATCAAGCATCCATGCACACAAATTGGCGTACTGAAGTGTACGACAAGTATGTTTCCTCAAAAAGCCGCCACATTTGGTCTCTCTTTTACGTGTTTGGTCCTGCTCCACGGGATCTTTCGTCCTTGTCTGCGTTACCAGCCTCGGCCGCATTCACGTCAACTGACCAGAAAACGAGCACGACGCCTGGCTCCGAGCCCGTGATTTCTTCGTACATTACGACAAGAGACACTCTCGCCGTTCCCTATCGGTTGGAAGGGAACCCCTCGCCCGCAGCCCCAACAGTTGCTTTCTCCAACTCTCTTCTCACTTCACTGCACATGTGGGATTCGTTCATCGCCATACTTAAAAGAAACCGCCCGGACTTGCGCATATTGCGCTACGATACCCGCGGACGCCATGTGATTCCTCAACCACCCGTTGCCGCCACGCTAGACAGTATCACCGACGACCTGGCCCAAGTTCTAGAGGCTCTGCGCATTTCCAAACTGCAGACTCTAGTTGGGGTTTCGATGGGCGGCGCTACAACACTCAACTTCGCCATCAGATACCCAAGCCGCCTTGAAAAATTCGTCGCATGTGACTTTAACGCTACATCTAGCCCAGCTAATACCCAGGCATGGAAAGACCGCATAGCTGTTGCTGAAGCAGATGATGGCAAGGGCATCGAGAAGCTCGCCGTTCAGACGGTCGATCGATGGTTCCATCCACAATCAATGGAGAAGCCCGGTGTTGCGCAAGCAATGACGGACATGGTCGCTGCCAATAGCGTGGAAGGGTTTGCCAATAGCTGTACGGTGCTGTGGGACTATGATCTGAAGCCGAAGATGAAAGACTGCTCTGTCCCTGGCATCTTCGTGGTCGGAGAAGGAGACGGCAAGGGCGCAATGGTCAAGGCCATGGAAGAATTCAAAGGATTATTGGGAATTAGGGGGACTCAGTTAAGGATAGTTCCTCGCACGGGGCATCTTCCTATGTTTGAGGACGCGGAGGCGTTTTGGGTGACTGTGAAAGACTATGTGTGATCGCGTTCATGAGGAAGATGAAAGTGAAAACGGAAACACTTTAGCGATGCAGCAACTGCCGAAGACCCTCAATCATGGGCTGCGCAATTTGTAGATTGTTGCGAACATGAGGCAAAGAACATAGCGCCAGCGCGAAGCATACATCTACATGTAGGAGAGGCCAAAACTATGTGGTGATCACGCCATATTCCTCAGAATCGTACATGGACATATACAGATATCACTTGTATTCATCCCGGCACAAAACGGCAACTCCATGCTGTAGTATACCATATACCTAGCGCAGGTGTCATCTCAACATATCCCACGCCATTGATGTAAGAAGTATCACCGCCCGTGATGGTAAGAAGACGGCTGAAGTTCAGTTAGCAATAGAGCAGATCCTGATGCTGCCCTAGACCTTGTACTACTCGACTTGACTTCAGAAACATTGGCTGTGCTAACGAACACATCTTCACATGCGTTCAGGCCGAGCGCGCCGCATGAAGAGAACCACGAACGTTCTTCGCACTGCCGTTGAAGCAGCGCCCCCTATGCTCCCAGCCATCCATTCGCAATCGCTGACGAAGACACAAGTCTCGAACCTAGTGCTTCTGATACCTATCGTCGTGCTTCGCTCTCGTAATACGAACTGGCGCCCAGTGCGTGAAATACTTGACGAGAGCGATTCAGGCTCGCTGTTTAATGGCACTGTAGTTCTTAAATTGCGTACGGGGTCGAGAACAATTGATTTTTCTTTGGAAGTGAGTCAGGTAACTATAAGCTCCTTGACTCAGATAGTGACCAGCTTCAGCTCCTCCTCTCAATGATGCAAGTGCAAGTTGGTCAAACCGACCACATTGTAGTTACTCTGTAGACCCAAGTCCATCAGTAACTTGACCGTCGCGTACGGAATAGAAAAGATGAAAACATCATCTCGGGGTGACAAATTCCAGGAAGGCGCGCCCAGCCCCGCTGCTCCCCTTGGGGTCCATGCTGTATTTTGACCGCCCCGTGCTCGGGTTCCTTGGGTCCGGTAGTCAAATTAACCATGGGGTGGATAATGCTTGCACGGACATAAAGTTAAGCTCGAGTCATGCTCTCTGCCACCAGCCGTCCCCTTTTTGCCGCTGATCGCCTCCCTCCGAACTCTCATCCGAACTGGGAGAAGGCTGTGATGAGAAAGGAGCAATTTGCGCCTGCGGTGCGGTGCGACAATGACTCTGTGGTAATGCAACACCTCAGATTTAGGCAAAAAAACCTGTGCTTTGTCGTCAAATCATATGATGTAGTTTCTATTGGTCAATTCAAAGTACGGAGACCGGTTACTCGCCTATCTGAGGCAGTGCCGGTTAAGTTGGACTCGTCAGGAGAATCACATGTGGGCGAGGCCTGGGGAAACTCTACAGTCCGGCCCCCTGAATATAAGTCTAAATCTAAATCAACTTTACATCCGGTGGTGGTTTCATCCACTCAGATGGCCACTCGACAAAGATTATTCCAAGACATTATAGTACTTTCATCGAACGGTCTAAAATTATTATTATTATTTATTTTTTTTTTTGGCCCTGTCATTGTATTTCTGTGTAATCACACAAGGGGCCACATTGCACACAAAGGAAGAGGCCTACGAGAAGTATAGTCACGGTTGCATCGAAAGCTTTGATGCTAAACTTAGTGAATGCAGACAGCTGTGCACGCATGTGACTGAATGTGAGTGAGGAATCTCGAATCGTGGATGAAAGTACTGACGGGCAACGCATGTGCATCGAGGTCATGCTTTCACTCACTCGTTCTCGCGAACAAGACCGGAGATTCTGCTTTGCGAGTGACCGAGAGAAGTGTTTCAATGTATTCGATTTATTTTACTTTATTTATCTCTCTTTTCTGACTGATATAATTTTAGCTTCTCCTAACCATCGCTGAATCCGCCGGTTCCTATCGGCCGAGTTCTGCCCTACCGCCAGATCACAATGTCGCAAAAGACGCCATTTAACCGTCTCATGATGAAACAGAAGCTCCGTGCACCAGAGGCCCATGGTTCTCAATTTAGTCTCTCAGTAACATCGTATGCTACCTCATCTGAACGATCGGCGATACCTTGAGGGAAGCGCAGCAGAGTCCATGGCAAGTGGTTATGATCTATCGTTAAGCGGTGCGCACGTCATTCATCACAGACAAAATTTCTGACGACGCCTTTGATTAACGTTTAGCAAGCTCCTACTCCGGCAGAGCTTGAGCGTGACTGAAAAGGTATATAAAGATCTCGTCTGGCTTCCTTCGCTCTGTTCCAAATCACCATCTTCCCATCCATCTCCGCAACACTTTCTCAACAACAACTTCAGATCCAACTCCTCTGCAAAACAACAGCTCTTCTCCAACATGATTTCTCTTAAGAATCTTCTCTTCTTGGCTGTTGCCGTCTCTGCATCTGTCACCAAGAAGCCAGGTGCCGCCGATAAAGTTTTCCACGACCTGCAGGGCATCAATGCACAGCTTACCATCGTCAAGAATGACATCAATGGATACAAAGACTTGTCAAACGCGGCTTCTCTTATCAGTTCCGAAGACTTATTACAACGAAAAATCGATACCGCTGCACATGACGCTGAAAAGCTCCCCACTTCCGATGCGGGCCGGGCGAGTGACATCATCGATTTTATCGATGGCACTTTCAAACCCAACATTCTGTTAACTTTGAATGCTCTTGAGCAAAAGAAAGCCACTTTCGACCAGTATAGAGTAACCTCTATTGTCGCTCGCAATCTGGGAAACCTCCATAAGTCGTCCGCTCGTCTTATCAATAATCTCGTCAAGGCCACTCCGGAGGGTTACAGGAATGGGGCCGAAAAGCTCAAGAATGAAATCGATGGTGCCTTTTCCAATACAATCAAGATTTACAATCAGTGAAACACCTGAAGGAGCGCTTAGATGGGTACGTCGTCAGACATGGCTCACAAATTGCTTAAGTTCCGGACAGAACGTCGTGACTTGAACCGATATCAGTTCACATTGGGTGGAGCTGCACACATGCAACTATGCAGTAGCTGGGTTTTCTTTTGAATTTGATAGATTGAGAAGTAGTTCAAATTAAAATGAAACATTTGTTATAGTTTAATGAGTTTTGCTGTTCGGCAAAGGGTGCAAATCGCTATATAGCGCTGAGTCATATTGAAAGTCGTAGTCGTTTTGGTCATCCTTCATCTGAAGCCCGCGTAATCAACATTTCTGTCACTACGACTTATATTTCCATTTCTTTTCCTTATGAGCCTTGACGCTTGATCCCGTGCCTGTGACGTAATGGTGTTGGTCCAGTCTCTGGCCAGATCAGAGTACTAATCCTGTAGACATGACAGTGGCTTGAAGCCAGACACCTGCAGTAAAAACGACAAGTTGAAGTAGTGGTACATGTAAGATTGCTTCAAGGATTGGTTACCTTTGCGAAGTCATTGTCGTTAAATGCCATGATAACATCCCAGTATCATCCACTGCTGCCTGGACCTCCAAGATCCCTTGATGCCTGTACTGCTTTTAATTAGGTGTGGTTACTTCTGAGTTTGGCTCAAGTCTAGCTATTGTCCCGTCGTCAAATTGTTCCAGATCAATCTGCTTGCTTGGCAAACAACCGATTATAAGGCATTCACGTGTGCGAAACCTTTACAAATCTCGGACTTGAAGCGGCAGGTATCCCTGAACCAGGAAATAGGATTAGGGCCTGGAACGCGGCACCCTGGTATTTTGCGAACACCGTCGGGATACTGGCCATAGGAGGTAGAGCGAGGGACTTTTCGCTCGTATAAACAGCAGCTTATACACTGGGTGCACAAGTTGGACTGGTGCTTCAAGATTCAGAACAGATGACTTTGCCTTGCTTTCCATGTTCATAGTGATGAATGCTGCGCTAATGTGAAGGTGAATGTAGTTTAGGTGCCGGGAGGTAGCGGTTCGAGAGATTTCGGATCGGATGAACTTCGGAGAAAGATGCCAACTTTCCATGCTCCTTCCAAGATGGACGTAAGTTTGAGGTTGATCAGTTGATTCACTACTCAAACGCGGAATATCCGCACCATGTTGGAAGTCCACTTCTCCTACCAAAGCATTCTAACATTGCCCTACTTTTTACCAAGTACTTGCAAAGGCGTATCCTGGGATGGCGCAGGAGGTGCCGTTGACGCCATGAAGTTTGCCTCTGGCCTTCGGCTCCGCGTTCTCGAAGTGGTTGAATCTTTTACTCCCACATGATGGACTGCAATGGAGGAGAGTGTTTGCCCGGAACGCAGGAGGCCTCTATTACGAGAAGGCCCTTTCGGTACATATTATTCAGGTACTATCCGTACAGGATATCAATACGGAATAGGTTACCCTAGGTACCTTGGTAGGTAGGCTACCCGGTAGCACAGCCCAGCTGCTGAGTGGGTTAGGCGCTTTGTGTGGCCCAGCGCTCTCACAGATCAAACTTCAGACGTCAATCTGGTGTTTATTGACAAGACCGGCTTCCAGGATTGACTACATTCTAGTCAAGCACTTCAATGTTGTATCTACTAATCTGCCCGAGAGTGCCAGCCAACCTGGAATCCTGGAATCCTGGAATCCACGCCCCACCCCCTCTCACCCCTCCCCCAAAAGGCTGATCACGACAAACTTGCCCTCGGCCTCGGATCCGCTTTCAGCCACCTTTCAGGTGCCTGCTCTTCAGGGAAATTTCCGTGGATGAGGGCGAACCTCACCCCATCTCACACCGTTCCTGAGATGTTTCCCCTCGCCAGCCCACGACCCTTGAGCTCCAGAGTCCACAGCCTCACTCTGGTGCTCCTCAACCAACGTCGTGGGAGGCCAGGCGAACGACACCTTGCGGCGTTGCCTCAACTCCAACACTCTAGCTCCATAGTTTAAGCAATTGGTTCATGCACGGGGACTATTATATACTGCCTTTGTGCTACTCGACGATCGATCATGCGAACATCGTAGAGCCAGCCTTACGACTGCTAGTGGGCGAACACCTAAAAAGCAATCAAATCAGCATATAACCCGTTGCTCATTGTGGGAATAATCATCCTTGTCTTTTCTTTCTTGGCTGTTCACTTTTCTCCATCATTCTAGACACTATCCCTCCAAAGGTTTAAATGCCAATAGTGTTGCATTCACCTGGGTTGTTTGGTCAAGCTTCTTTTCTCAACCTCCTACACGGGTCCGTTGACATCATAATCGCTGCTCAAGCAAGCCACAGACAAGCAGCCGGGACCTTATTGCAACGGCCATTGCCGCTCACCCGAGACGAGATCACCCTGTACCATGTCACTCGTTCAACAAGTGATGCAAGATAGCATTCATGACCAGAGAGCTGCTGAGGAAGCGGTAAAATTTCAGCGAGAATGCTTGGCAATGAGAGGATTTGAAGCCTCAGGCCTCGGAAGCAGTAGCTTTCGGGATGCTGTAGACTATTTTGCCTCTCGTTCCAAAATTATAGCGATAGAGAAGAATTTGGATTTTGATTCACGATGTCGCGCCAGAGCTTCACCTCTAGAGCAACGTCTTGATACCATCATCCATAAATTGCGCCGGCGAGACCAAAAGCGAATATACGATGAAGCTCCTGCCCGACAAGGCCACGCTGGACAACAGCACGGCAGATTCGCAGGCGATCATTTCCTGTCAAATGTCGATCTTATCGAACAGACAGCGCTCTTCGACATAGCATCGCACATGCCCAAGGGTGGCCACCTTCACATTCACTATAATGCGTGCTTACCACCGTCAGTATTGTTGGAGATGGCGAAGAAAATGGACAGAATGTTTATAACAAGTGATCTTCCGCTCATACCCGACAACAACTTCGCCAATTACGACAAATGCGAGCTGCAATTTTCCATTATGAGTCCCGACCGCGAAGATCCCGGTAATCTATTCTCACCCGGATACCGACCTCGTCAGACAATGAAGTTTGATGATTTTCTGCGCGAATTTCCACACCACTTTCCTTTCCTTAGTACTGACTCATGGTTGATGAGGAAACTTTTGTTCCATGAGGAAGAGGCGCACGGCTTGTTACAAACTGCAGCAGGGTGGGTAGTGCCCAACAGGTCCAAAAATTAGTTTGTGTCAAAATTGCTAATGTAATGGACTCCTCAAAAGGGCTTGGGAGAAATTCAATGGCCGAACGCGCATGATGAAAGGACTTTTCAACTATGAGACGGCATTTCGACGATATACACGACGATGCTTGGAAGATTTCATGAGAGACAATATTCAATATGCTGAAATTCGCCCCGCCTTCATGAAAAGTAATCATCTATTCAGTGACGATGGCACCTCAAGGATTGATAACAAGGGAATCATGGGCATCATAATCGATGAGGTGTCGAACTTTCAGCAGGAAATGGCCGCGAGCGGGCGCTATTTTGGTGGACTGAAGGTGATTTATACTGCCCCGCGATCCCTACCGCCAGAAGATGTCAAGGACTCGCTGGACGAGTGCCTTCGTTTCAAGCAGAACTGGCCCCAGTGGATTGCAGGTACAGTCAAAACCATCGATACTCTTGTTAGCTTGTACAAATCTCGTTCGTTGGCTGACCAGATTGTCCAGGATATGATCTGGCCGGCGAAGAGAGCAAGGGTCGGCCGCTGAAGTACTTTGTGCAGGAGTTTCTATACTTCAAAAAGAAATGTGAGGCTGTTGGCGTAGATATTCCCTTCCTATTTCACTGCGGTGAGACGCTAGATATGGGGAGCGATGCAGATGGCAATCTAGTCGATGCATTGCTTCTCGGTGCCAAGAGGATTGGTCATGGCTTCGCCTTGACGAAGCACCCCTATATCATGCAAGAGATGAAAGCCAAAGGCATATGCCTGGAACTGTGTCCCATATCGAACGAAGTTCTGGGACTTACCCCGCGTGTTGCAGGCCATTCCATGTATCCGCTCCTAGCCAACAATGTGCACTGCACGGTCAACTCTGACAATGGTGCTCTATTTCGGTACGTGCAGGTGTCTCCCGAACTTCACATACCGAGCACAGCCCGCAGACTAACCTAGCGTTCTTCATAGCTCTACATTATCACATGATTTCTACCAGGTGATGGTAGGCAGGGCAGATTTAGGCCTCTTCGGTTGGAAGCAGTTGGCCATGTGGAGCATCGAGCATGCATGCCTCGACGAAGCCGAAAAGGCCGTTGTTTTCAGAGAATGGCAGCGCTTGTGGGAGCTGTTTTTGGAATGGGCGGTCGACAGATATGAGTCTGTCGTAAGAAATGAGCGGTAGGGGCGCCGTGTGGAGGTTTTGCCAACCCAAACACACGAGCACGCACACGAACACGCACACGCACACGCACACGCACACGCACACGCACACGCACACGCACAAGTAGACGATGATGGATTCGGCAGAGTGACGCATGTCCCAGCAGTTATTGGGGCTTACTATACGTACGGGAAACGGACGTTTGTGGCATCCATCTCGATTTCAGCAAAGGAGTCTGGCAGGACGAGAGGTTACGGAGTTGGAAAGCCGACATGATGAAGCAAAGCAAGTGCTCCTTCATGGAGCAATGAGCAATAGAGTCTTGGTCAACAAGTTCTATTACCTTTTCTTTTCTTCGCGTTTTTTCTCTTTTTCTTTCCCCCGGACCAACCGACCCAACCAAGAGTGGAGGCCGTGTGCGTGTGCGGCGTTGTGCATGCAGATGCCAGTCGTCAGCCAACGGGGAGCATCGACGACAAGCTCCGCCACATCAGCCGCTCCAATGTTCCCCTAATGTTAATATTCAATATTTACCATGACCCTGACATGGCAGACTACGTACGGGAATATGCAACCAGACTCAACATGACACCACACCCCATGCATCCGCCGCATCGCCTACTCAGTTCACAGATCTATCTCGCCTTCTTTTCGCCTGCAGGACGGTCCTGGTTCGGGCCTGGCAGGCAAACACAGCCATGACCTGAGCGTTTGTTACACAAGACTATATAGCCCATCACAACCCATGAGACCCTGCTGCTCTACCACAAGGTCTCGTACAATCAAGTCCGACTTCTCGTCTCAATCCTCCGTTACATCAGCACCATGTCGAGCCCAGATGACCCTGACTGGGCATGGTTCCCCAACACCAAGTCCTCCTGGTCTCTGGACGTCGTGAATCTGCTCGTCGTCATCGGCGAATCTTCCATAGCCGAGCATGCACAAGCAATTACAGCCTCTCTTCCCGGGATATTGCCTCGAATTCTGCCAGCACCCCAGGCTCTCCTCAAACCTTCGCGGCCCACGAGGATGCCGGAAACCCACGCTCGCATGACGGGTGTATACAGCGGCACGACACTCGACTCAGTCGGCTTCTTCGCCAACATCATTACCCCGCTAGATCAGTTGCCGCCGTTCAGTTTCAAGGTCTTGGACATCAAGCATTCGGCTAGGACCATGGCAGAGCTAGGACCCAAAGCATCACCTGGCAAGGGTTCACTTCTTACAAACGCCCAGCGGTTTCTGAAGAGAATGACCGGGAAGTCAAGCGACATGGAGAAAGAGGCAAAGGATGAGACTTTGGAAGACCGGCTTGATGTAGCTGCACTGCAGCACACGCATTCACATTCAGCCCGTCTTCACCACAAACAAGATGAGGAGTCGGCCCCGGGTGCCGTGTCTCCCAATGACCCCCGAGGCAACGGCGCAACGACATCCTCATCCTCGCAGCATCATCCTCGACGCCAACTCACGGTGCAATACACCGACAAGACCCTCTCCGAACTTGTCCAGCATGACTCGACACCAGGCTACTCGGTGCCCCGTCGCCAGTCGACAGCCCGCGAGCGCGCCCAAGACCTCCTCACCAGCCCTACCGTCGCCGTGGGCGGCAGCCGGCCAGCCGTCCCCGCCAAGCTCTTCTCGCCAGTCCACATCCTCTCCATCTTCTCCTGCCTCCTGAGCATAGCCATCATCGCCACGGCCGCAATTCGTCACGACGGCACCGCCATCCTCGCCATCTCTCTCATCTCCACCGCCTCCACCGTCGTAGGCTACGCCTCCTTCTGGCGGCCCATCCTCATGAAGCGGAAGCACACAAACCAAGTGCCCCGCGGAGACGTCCTCATCCGCACCCGCGAGGGCGCCTTCGTCCTCGTCCGCTGCTCCGAGGAAGTCGCGCGCGAGCTCTACTCCGGTACCGAAGAATGCGAATACTACGTCGGCGGCAACGCCTACCGCGCCCTCATGGCCCTCGGCACAACCATCCTCATGGTCAGCGTCGTCCTCCTCGGCAACTGCACCTGGGAGCTCAAAGTCTTCATCGGCACCTCCTACATCCTCCTCAACGGCCTCTATTGGGGCCTCGGCATGATTCCCCGCTCCTACTTCTGGGACCTCTCCCGTTACGAATGGCGCGATGTCACCCCCGAGGACGCCGCCTCCGCCCACAAAGTCACCCTCGCGACCGACCAGCGCGAGGGCCACCCCTCTTTCACCAGAACTCTATGGTATGCCATTCGCGAGACGGGCCTGACGGGCTGGGTGGAGAGGAGCGGTGCGGCCCCCAGCACGGTCCAGTGGAAGAAGTGGCTGCGCGAGGCTGAGAAGGCGGCTAGGGATAACGATAGACGATGGCCCGCCGTGCAGAGGAAGGACGACATCCTGAAGGAGAATGGCGACGGTGACGCTCTGGATTGGGCGGCACAGCATGCGCCTGTTACGGAGGTCAGGCCACCTGAGACGGCGAATAGATGGACGGACGGAACGTTTTGAAAATTACAGCACCCATCGGGATTGTTTCCTCGATGAATGTTTGTCATTTGGAAACGTTGAACTAGGAGCAAGCGTTGTATAGGGAGTCATGGGAATTTACTGTAGATTGTAGAGTGAGTGAGCGAGTGGTATGAGACTAGATCCTGATATGGCTTGGAGGAATGATACGTTTTCCCCAAGGACGTCAATGATCGAGAACTGGCGGCATGGCACATGGGAAGCAGCGCATAGGGACTATAATTACGATTGTGAAATGCACTAATACATGTCCAGGACCCTCTAGAAGCTTGCAAGACCACAGCCGCGCACTATCGGCGCCTTGTGAGCTGACCGCAGAGGAATAATGGCAACAAAGATATTTTTTTTAAATAAGAAACGCCACGTCTCCATGATACCACCAATAATTTGAGTACGCCTATGGGAAAGTTACAACGCCATCGTCTTGCCTCTAAAGCTTATCCGTTTGAAGCCCAAATTCACTATGCGGATTTTCAAATCGTCAATTCTAGTCGTCAAAGTAGACGCTCCCAGAGTGAGAAATATCGATAGGCCCGCCACGGAAGCTTCCTCGCTTCTTCTTGTTCTTCTCCTTGGTGAAACCCTTGCCTTTAGTGACAATCAGATCCTCGTGGGCGCGCCGCGAATAACCCACGTGCACGTAGGCGTTTGAGGCGAATTTGGGATCGACCTTGACATCCTTGGGAATTCGTGAGAACGGCTCATTCTGCTTCTTGCGGGGTTTCACGACTGGATCGGGTGGCAGAGGAGGCTCCGCGCTCTTGGGCTGGGGCACGGGAGATTGGGTGTCCAGGGTCACGGAGGTGTCCGATGAGTCCTTAACAATCGGCATCTTGCTCTTCTTAGACTTAACCTTGGCCTTCAGGTCCTCAGAGTCGGAGTCGGAAGAGAAAGCAGATGAAGAGTCGGACTCGGGAAGAGCAAGCTTGGCAGCAGCTCTCGCTTCGGTCCCCTCGTCGTCGCTATCACTGTCGGAATCGGAACCGGAGCTAGATTCAGAGCTGGTGTCAGACGAGCTGTCGCTATCAGAAGCGGAGGAATCAGAAGACTCCTTGTCAACGTCCATTTTGCCGTCGTCGGAATCGCTTCCCGAATCAGAGCTCTCGGAATCAGACTCGGCTACTGGCTTAGCAGTCTTCTGCTTCTTCACTTTAGGGGCAGCACTAGAATTGGCGCTTGAGCTAGAGTCGGAGTCGCTCGAGTCGGACGATGAGCTTGAATCCGCCGGAGCCTTGCGCTTCAGATTCTTACTGACGCCAGCTTCCTTGGCTGATTCGATCTTCTTTTCGGTTGGCCTTGGCTGAGTCTCACTTTCGCTCTCGCTCTCGCTGGAGCTTTCACTGCTGGAGCTGTCAGAGGTGTCATCGGAGTTGTCGCTGCTATCGCTTGAGCTTGATTCCTCGTCCGTGTTGTCCTCAGATTCGGCTTTGCTATTCTGAGCAGTCTCCCATGACTGAAAAATAGCATCAAGGTTCGTGTCACCTCCCGTGTTAGAGGTAGACCAGCCATTCTTCTCGACCTCCTTTTGAAATGCGGTGTGCGCTTTGGTGAAG
Source organism: Atkinsonella hypoxylon (assembly GCA_000729835.1). Lineage (NCBI taxonomy): Eukaryota > Fungi > Ascomycota > Sordariomycetes > Hypocreales > Clavicipitaceae > Atkinsonella > Atkinsonella hypoxylon. Next base: position 74,340 of record JFHB01000143.1, read on the forward strand.
GAGTGCTCGGTCAAAAACTGTCCGACGAGGCTGAGAAGTTCGGTGGATGGGGCAGTTTTTTCCTCTGCCTTGGAATGTTTCTTTGCCATTGTCCCGGAATTTGTGTCCGTAAGCTTGGTGAATACAGTTCCGACGTCTGTGTGATTGCTGATGTTGTTTGAAAAAAGCCAGAAAGGCGGGCCGGCCCTGGTTGGCATGTGCCTGTGTAACGCAGGATCGAGGAAGAAAGGCCCAGTTTGAAAATCGAACAACAGAAGCTACCAATTGCCCGTCGGGTGTAACTGCATAATCAGTAGGGGAGTGAAGAGACGAAATGTTGCAAGTTGACCTCGTGCTTCAAAATCCAACTCGAAAGGCCCGCGACTCACACCGCAATGGCAGGCTCAAAAACTTCCAATTTCGGTGGACACTGGCCCTCTTTTTTGTTGCAGGGGTCTCGCGGGTGGGGCGTTTTCTTATCGCGTTATCGCGCGACACCCGACACCCGATTGACAAGGTCAATGTCGTGACACGGAGCCACGACGGTTGTACCACAACTGCGTCTCTCAACCATTCTCCTCTTCCTCGAGGTCGCATGCACGGTGCGCCCTGCATAGCGTCCAGACACAGCTTGTTTTCTTTTCTGTCATTCTCAATATCTTCTCTACGTCATAGGCACTGCCATTCTCCCTTTGCAGCCGCTTTATGGCGCGGCCTTGAGAATAGCAATCCCCGGTCTACCATCGCTGCTGATCGCGACAACAACTCATTCTCCTGTCGCGACGTTTTCCTTCACTGTCCAAGCGAGGTCTTTGCCTTGACTTCTAGCTCCAGTATCAAGTCTGGTAGAATTGGATCATGAACGCGACTAAACGCAAGTTCAATGCGTTGCTGCAAGGTCTCAGCAGTCCTCGGCCTTCATCTTCAGAGAACAACAAAGACAACATGTTCGCTGCTCCGAAATACGGCTCCAGCATTATCAGCAACGATGAAATTCTACAAAAACGGCAACGACTTGGCTTTCCTGAATCTACTGCTCCGACGTTATACAGTAAATCACCCCCTATAACATCTTTCTCCAGCGTAGTCTTGAGAAAGTCGTCGGCCCAGTCGAGCATTCAGACGACGAGTCGCGCCCCTGCCAAATACTGTCCTGGCGACCGAGACGAGCTGTTAAAACGACTTGCAACTTTCCAAGAAATAACTGATTGGACGCCAAAGCCTGATAAGGTTAGCGAGATCGAATGGGCAAAACGAGGTTGGATCTGCCAGGGCAAGGAAAAAGTCCGATGCGTTCTATGTCACAAGGAGCTCATCGTGAAGCTAAACAAGAAGGAAGCTGACGGAAAGGAAGTCACTGTGTTGGTTCCTTCCGAAATCGGTTAGATTCTGCAGTTTGCCCGTCCCCTCTTCTCTGTATGAGTACTGAAAAGTTGCAACAGCGGAGGCTCTGGTGGGAAAATATTCTGATCTCATCATTTCGTCACACCAGCAAGATTGTCTATGGAGGAAACGTGGCTGCGATGGTACGTTGAGGTGATTTCCTGCTAAAAACATAATTCTGACTAGCATGTGTAGACTCATTGATTCGATTGTCCTTCTCGAACACCCAGGCGACACTTGCATCGCTCCGTCAGCGTTACGATGAGTTATGCTCCCGAAGCCCCTTCCTTCCTTACGAGTTCAACTTGCGCCTCCCAGAAGATATTAATGTGGACGATGTTCTTTCACAGCTTCCAGTGGACTTCTTTACAGACCCGCCACCTATAGCAGATACATCTGGTTCTGTTGCAGATAGGTCGCTAAATCGCCCTGCGTTGGCTTTGGCACTAATGGGCTGGCAAGGTCTGACAAAATCACGGATTGGGGCAGTTCCTAATTCGGCGTCCTGTCATACTTGCTTGAGGCGTCTTGGGCTTTGGATGTTCAAAAGCAGAGAAGTGAATGAAGAGGGTCAAGTTATTGTCCCGGCGCCCATGGACCACTTGGATCCGCTTCGCGAGCATCGGTTCTTTTGTCCGTGGAAGAACGCTCACGCGCAAAGAAGAACTGGTGCCGGAACCAACAATCAACCTGATTTGGCTGGCTGGAAGACATTGGTTCAGACTATCATAAATGAGTCCGAGTTGAGAAATGTCTATAGCGGAAAGTCGAAAAGAATTGGACAACTACGAGGCGAGGGCTTTGGGTCGCCAAGACTATCGAGAGGGGGCTCTCAGTACCCCTGTATCTCCTACTCCACACATGGCGACCCCTGAACAAGGACACCGAAGCTCCGGCCGTTGTCAGTCCTCGGAAAGACGGAGGTGACGAGGAGGACGAAAAGGTGCGAGAGGCAAAGGACAAGGAG